>APFE031484433.1:41695-84871 GCA_000404065.3 Pinus taeda | reverse complement strand
CCTGGCTCGATTACAGGCTCTGCCTAGAGAAATAGAATGTAAACACTTCCTGAATAGTAGATCTGATGATCAACAGCTCTTATACCATGTAGAAATTTTGAATAATTTAACACATATTCAATGGAGATTATCCTGATCATGTACTATTGTGGAAAACATACACAATACATAAGCTCCTCTACGTTGATCATCAATATAGCAGCATCAATAACAATTAAACATCAAGAGCATTCACACATTAACACAGTATGTATCCCGGGGAAAGCATCTCGCTAAAAACCCCAACTATCTGTATATTAATGATTGAGTCATGTAACATTACACAGCATAATACTTCTCACAAGTATCTCCACCTCTGTTACACACAATACAGCTCAGATCTGAATCAATCACTGGCTCAAATCTCCTTCGCTGCTTGCCTGCCTCCGCTGCTCAATACCTGCTCAAGAACTGATGATAATTTCAAGGAAACCACGTATTTACTTGGCAAAATCACGTGAGCACAAGCTACAATGTGGGAAAATACATGGGCAAACTCATTGGCATACTCAATCCCTTGATTGTGCAAGATCTGATGCACAACTATAGTCACAACTGATAGCAATCTGATTCTGTAACACCTGTCCCTGCTGAACTGAACATGCACTGACATGCAACTGAGTTAACTGATGTATTCATTAGTTGTATTATGAGTTAATAACTTGTGAATTAATTAATAACTAATTCACCCAACTCATCTCTAGTCTATTTGCCAGTTAGACTAAATACAACCAGTTTAACAAAGCTAAACTGAACACAACTCCATCAACTGCACCTCCAGTCCACTAAACTCAACTCACTTGAGTTCTAACTGAAGTCCTGCATGCAAATATTAGTCATCCCATTGGTAACCACGTATTTCCTTCTGGGATCTGCATGTACCACATCCGTAGCTCATCCTGAAGTGCTCCAAGAGAATAAGACAAAGTTTATAGTCTAAATATTATTATGAGCTAATAATATTTGACTGTTCTATATTTAGACTGAGCAGTCACTCCGCTGTGGTGTCACTCCGCTGTGGTCTAAAAATAGAAGTCCATCTATTTTTCCAACTTGATCAATAATCCATAAACAGCAACCTGCAATCCATAGACATGATCCATATGTCTAAAAATAGACATAGTCTAAAAATAGACTTGCGCCAAAAATAGCCTGCGGGCCCACTTAGTGAAGGCAACTCTTTTCACTAAGCTCCATCATCTTGCTGCAATCTCAACAATGCCGATCGAAGGAGACAGAGGGGTGAATCTTCATCATCTTTAAATCCAAATTTAGATAAGATGACCAAGATAATAGAGTCAATGGCCTCTGAAGTCTCTAAGCTAAATATGGAATAGCACTCTGGGAAAGGAAGAGCTCCTAATGCCTTCGCTTTTACAAATATGAACCCATACAAAAGAACTAATGAGCAGTCCTAGGTTCCTCAAAGAAATAGAGATGCAAATGAAGACCAAAGGATGAATACCCCCTTGCAGAATGTAGTCATGGACAAAGATTAGTATGAGGAGGATGATGAGATCCATTATCTGGAAGACAAGGGCAGTGCCTCTTTCTTGACCCTAGCCACGTATGATGAGTCACTATTTGAGGACCAAAGCAACAAAGAGTGGGATGGTGGAGATGTTCTGCAAACTGATGACCAACACAGATACAATCTGAGGTCCAGGGTGACGACTACCTAGCAAGCCCCTATTCAGAGGGCTACCATCCCTACAATGCAACAAACCAACAAGCAAAAATGACCAGTAGCTGATCCCATCATTCTCAAAGCTCCAGCTCAAGAGGTGAGAAGCCCTGACAAGTTCCCTTCTCCTTTTAGTTTTGAATCAAAAATCCAAAAGCTGAAAATATCTATACCTTTGATGGAACTAGTGAAGAATGAATCCTTTAAGACACCCATCCTTGAGGCCCTTGAGCTTAAATCCACACAAGCATCCAATGACTATGTGAATTTGCAAGATGACAAGCCAACTGTTGTCCTCAGCCCAATGATTGAACATCCTGATGAAAATTCCCCATCATTATATGTCTCCTTGACTATTCATGACAAAATCCTCCACAATTATCTGTTGGACACAGGTGCCGGCCATAATCTAATGCCCAAGGTTGTCATGGAAGATTTGGGCCTTGACATCACTAGACCATATCATGACTTGTTTTCTTTTGACTCTAGAAAGATGAAATGTTTGGGGTTAATCAAAGATCTAGCCATCACCTTGTCCCAGCTGCCCATGAAGAGCATGATGATGGATATTGTGGGAGTAAATGTCCCCCCTAAGTTTGGCATGTTACTTTCCAGGGGATGGATTAAGAGATTAGGTGGGACATTGCAGAATGACCTATCCTATGCCACAGTCCCAGTCTGTGTGGGTGAAAGCAAGAGATTATACAGAGTGGCTCAGTTAGCTTATATCATCAGCGATGAAAGGAACCCTACTAATCATCCCATCTATGCTATTGATACTGATTTTGGGTCCTGTATTCTTCAAGTAGAAAAATCACAGTTGACCCCCATGTAGCTTAGAAAGCCGGTTTTCGATACCAAAGAGGAGGAAGGCCCACAAATCTGGGAAATGTTCTTTCATGGAGCTTTCTCTAAAGAAGCTACAGGAGCATGTGTAGTTCTTGTATCTCCCACACAATAATACATACATTTGTATTTCAAGCTAAATTTTCAGGTCACCAATAACATAGCAGAATATGAAGCCTTGATGTTAGGCTTAAACGCTGCTAAAGAGATGGGCATCAAAGATCTGAAAGTATTTGGAGATGCAAATCTGATTATTCAACAGGTGAACAAGACATTCCAAGCAAATCACCCCAGGTTGAAGGCATACAAAGACGAGGTATGGAAGTGCAAGGATTATTTCAATAGCTTTAGTATCTCGTATATCCCTGGAGCTAAGAATCAGCTTGTTGATTCCCTTGTTGCATCTGCAAGAACTGTTATCCCTCCTTTGCCTCCTAAGTTGACTTATGAAGTCCGGGTGAAATATAGACCGTCTTTGCCTGACAATGTCAAGCACTGGAAATTTTTTGAAGATGATGATGAAGTCAATAGGTTTCTACAAGTAATTGATGAATTCTCTGAAACACAAATTGACCAAGAGAATGAAGCCATTGAGGAATGTAACCAGTCCAAGCTGAGAGACAAAATTGGCCAAGATGGTATTGTGCAGCTGCCTAGTAATCATATACCCAAAGGGTTGGTGCCCTTAGAGAGGTTATTTGACCATAACGATGTACCTTATAAACCTTCTAAAAAAGAAGGTGAGCCTATAGTTCAGGAAAATAATATTGGGAGTCCAGCCCATCCAAAGTATATCAATTTGTCCACTCACTTGTCCTCTGCCCAAAGCTCTGAGTATTGCACCCTGATGAAACAATTTGTTGATGTCTTCACTTGGGAATACAACGACCTAAAAACCTACGACACCAACATTATTCAACATAAGATTCCACTGGAGAAGACCATCCCCTTCAAGTAGAAATTGAGGCCAATCAACCCTCTCTTGTTACCTTTGAATGAAAAGGAGATCAAGAAGTTTCTAATTGCCAAAATCTTAGTTCCCCTAAGGTACTCGAAGTGGATACCTAACCTTGTGATAGCGAGAAAAAATAATAGAGAAGTTAGGTTTTGTGTTGATTTCAGGAATCTGAACAAGTCCTCTAAGAAAGACAACTACCCCCTGCCCAATATGGAACATTTGCTGCAAAAAGTTTCAAGGGCTAGAGTTATGTCTTTCTTGGATGGATTTTCAGGCTACAATCAAATTGTTGTACACCTAGAAGACCAAGAAAAGACTGCATTCACTACTCCTTGGGGCACTTTCATGTACTCTAAGATGGCCTTTGGACTGATGAATGCTGGGGATACCTTTCATAGGGCTATGGACATAGCCTTCGTGGGAGAAAAGGACAAGTTTGCCCTTATTTATCTTGATGACATAACAGTTTTCTCCAACAATCATGGGGATCATTTACATCATTTGAGGAAGGTGTCCCTAAAGTGTAGAAGGTTTGGAATTTCAGTAAATCCAAGGAAGTCACAATTTTCTCTTGAAGAAGGAAAACTTTTGGGGCATATTGTTTCTGCTGCAGGTGTTAAAATTGATCCAGAAAGAGTTCAAGCAATACAGAAATTGTCCATCCCAAGGTCAAAAAGGGACATGCAATCATTCCTGGGTAGAATTAACTTTGTGAGGATATTTATTCCAAATTTTGCAGAGATAGTGAAGCACATCACTTTCATGCTAAAAAAGGGGTCATAGATAAAATGGACAGAGGCTGCTAGAAGGTCTTTCAAAGCCATCAAAAGAATTATCATGGAAGCTCCCACTTTAATCAGCCCAGACTACACCAAGGAGTTTTATATCTTCTCTTTTGCCTCTTACGATACACTTGCAACAGTCTTATTGTAGAAAAATAGTGAAGATGTAGAGCACCCAGTGGCCTTGTTCAGCAAAACATTGAGGGATGCTGAGTTAAGGTATGACCTTATTGAAAAACAGGAATATGCTCTTATAAAGTCCTTAAAGGCATTCTGAATTTACATTTTTCACTCCAAGGTGGTTGCCTATGTGCCTTTAGCTTCAATAAAGGATGTCCTAACCCAACCAAATGTCGATTGAAGAAGAGCCAAATGGATTGTAAAACTCATAGAACTTGATATAGAGATGAAGCCCACCAAGCTTGTCAAAGGCCAAGGCCTGGCTAAGCTTATGGTCGAGGAAAATTGCAGCCTGTTGGACATAAATTGCATGAGCTTAAATTTAGAGGGAGAACGAACAGAGGAAGCAGCAGGAAAGCACGAACAGAACCAGTCTTTGGCTGAGAATTTGACCACCTGTGCGTGGTATTCCAGTGTAGTTCATTTCTTGTTGAAGCTAGAAGTCCCTCTAGGGCTTAGCTCAGGTCAGGCCAGGACCATTAAACTTAGATCTGATAAGTTTTGTATTGATTAGAACCTGCTTTATTGGAGGGACCCATCCGGAATCCTCTTGAGATGTTTAGACAAAGAACAATCTATGGAAGTTATGCACCAATTTCATTCTAGCATCTGTGGAGGGAATCATTATTGGAAAACCACAGCCCACAAGATCCTGAGGGATGGGTATTATTTTCCTGCTCTATTCTCTGATGTGTTTTCATTTGTGAAATCTTGTGAAAAATTCTAGAGGTTTACAGGAAGACAACAGCTGAAATCGCTGCCCTTAAAGCCAATACGCACTAATGGTCCCTTCCAGCAGTGGGGTTTAGATTTCATAAGGGAGATCAATCCACATTCTAGTGGCCAGCACAAGTGTATTTTAGTAGCCACTGACTATTTTACCAAATGGATTGAAGCTATATAATCTAAGAAGGTTGATCACTAGGTTGTCATGAAGATCCTAATCAAGAATATTTTCACTAGGTTTGGCTGCCCAACCAAGCTAGTCACTGATAATGCAGCAGCTTTCAGAGAAAAGGAAATGGCAGACATGTGTGAATCAATGGGCATTCAATTAGTGCATTCTACCTCATACTATCCTCAAGGCAATGGCTTGGCAGAATCATCCAATAAGAGCCTGGTAAGAATAATCAAAAACTGTTGGAAGACAACAAAAGGCGCTAGGATTACAAGCTGAAGTTTTCATTATGGGCTGATAGAGTTACCACCAAGAAATCCATATGGAACTCTCCATTCAAGTAGGTGTATGGTACTGAGGCTATTTTCCTATCCAATTGACCCTCCATGTCGCCAAGTTCTTTCAATAGGAGTTGGATGAAGGAGATGACATGGCAAGGAGGATGAGTGACTTGGTTCAAGTCTAGCAGATCAGGGAATAGCTAATTGACAAGTCAACAATGCATCAAAAGAAGATCAAGGAGGTCTTTGATAAAAAGGAAAAAATGGGTAGTTTTTAGGTCAGTGATTGGGTCCTCAAGTGGGATGCGTTCAAGGAAAAAAAGGGTAATCATAGAATTTTCGACCCCTTGTGGACAGGACCATTTGTCATTGCTCAGGCTCACAAAACCAACACCTTCGTCCTTCACAATCTAGAGGGGGAAAGTGTTTTCGATGTCCGAGTCAATGGGCGATTTCTTAAGATTTATTTCTTTTAAGGTTGTAAAGACCTTAGCATTGTAAATATGTTTTTGTTTCAGTTTTTATTTTTATGCAAAATTGACTCCATGCCCAATGAAACACTAAGAGGAAGATTTGATTTTTGTTTTACTGGAAAGGAAGTGGTCTATAGTTCTTGAAACCTCACAAGGAGGCTTTCATCCCCTG
This sequence comes from Pinus taeda, assembly GCA_000404065.3. Classification (NCBI taxonomy): domain Eukaryota; kingdom Viridiplantae; phylum Streptophyta; class Pinopsida; order Pinales; family Pinaceae; genus Pinus; species Pinus taeda. The sequence goes on along the minus strand of APFE031484433.1, from coordinate 78,558 downwards.
AAGGAGCCAGTGTTAGCTCTGAGTTCCAGTGCTAATAGTTTAAAGACTAAAGGAAGAAGATGGTTTGCTTTACTATCCGGGAGAGGGCCCCACATGGGCCGTCACTCCACTTCCCTCCTCCCCTCCACTTACATTCTATCTTGCTCACACCTCAACCCGACCCTCACTTCATAACAAAACCCTCTTCCGCCTTAGCCTTTAATAAGTTAATCCAAAAACCTTACCTTTTTGACCATACTCGCCCTCCACACTTGTTTCGAGGACATCCCGTACCTTCGTTTCCCTCCGCCGTCAATCTTCCCCCCCGCCGATCCGACGTCCCGTGTTTCACCCGATCGACGAACATGCTCAATCGATCTCTGCCATTAGATCACTCCTGCTAGGTCTAACAGCTGTCGCTCATATCACGCGGGCAACTAGCGAGAGGAATACCCGCCCAAGAAAGGCGATTTTCCTCTCTCCTCCACTGCTATGTGTCATTCACTAAGTGGAATTGTGTGGGCTCTGACACTTGCAACTAATGGCCTGATGCCCGTCCGATGGAAACCACTCCCACCTTAGAAAACTACCCCCGACCGTTATTCACCGAGCACTTCCTCCACTCGATAGCCATATGATCTGTCCAACTAAGATCCAATGGCTCAGACTTAACCCGTTGCCGCCATGACCGCAAGCCTCACGCAATCGATCTCCTCCATCCATTCCTTCCGATCCAATGGCCCTCGTTCATGACTGCTCCCACTTGTCCTCTGCCACCCTGCCATTACTCTATTCTTCCAATGTAATTCATCCAACAGCTACCCACCTGTCCTCTGCCATCCTGCCATTACCCTGTTCTTCCTAAGTAGCACGTCTAGCCACCCATGCACCTCATACTCTACTTCCTATCAGTTGCCCAAGGAGGAAGGTGGTTCAATCTGTCAGTATCGTGATAGTCATGCCACTAAACTAAATTAACTGAAAGTATGGCCGAAAGAGGGAGGACGCAGCACGATGCAAGTAAATAGAATTAAATAGTCATGGGGCCTCACTGGCACAATCAAGCCTGCCACCTAACAGGGAAACGTTGTACCAGAATTAATTACCGCTTTCGTGATCGAAGGAGAATTGTGTCATTTTACGCAATCATGCAGTTAAATACAGTATAAATAGATTAAGACACCTCAAGCCCTAAAAATTTTGAGAGCATTGTAAGGAGCTATAAATAGCTGAAAGTAAGATGTAATCAGGGTTCAACTTCTGGAGACTGTTAAGACTCTTCTACTCAAGCTTATCATCTTCATTCATGAGTAATACAAGCTTCTTTTGCTGCCATATGTTCAATATTCCAATTTCTCTTCTATTCCAAGCTTGCACTTGAACAGGCTATTCAGGTTTATTTTGTGTCCAATGCCAGATAACTGTCATCTTATCTCTGCGTTGATGTATTAGATTTTCAAGTTTCTTTACTTTCTATAGTTGGCCATCATATGTTTGTGTATGTATCTGCTGGTATGGTTAGTATTCTCCATTCATTCACCTAATCTACAAACTAATGAGCATTGGTGGTCTAAAGCCTTGGAGTTTGAGGGTGTTCATGCATGTCTTGAATAATAACCGAGTCAAAGTGGTTATCTGGCTTGATCCAAACCAATATTTATTCCAATAGTTCTGATAACAATATTGAATATTATATGTTACCAGGCATCTTCGAGCCACAACCATAGGCGAGTTTCCTGGAGAGCTAACAGTGACAAGTCATCCAACATACCTCAAAATATTTGATTTTTGCCTTAGGGAATGTGAAATATTCCCTCAATAGAAAACATGCATACAAATTTGTATCCAAGTGCCCCAAATGTGAGATGTTTCCACTTGTGCAATTGTGCTTCTAAATATGTGAACTCAACAATAAAACACACCTTAAAATACATGAATGTCTCTCAACATGTGAAATAAGTAAATCCTTACCCAAGTCTTCCATTGTTGGCAATTTGGACTTTTTTCACAAGATATCTCCTCTTCTTTGGAAAGAGGACATAAAAAAAGCTTTTTTATGTTTCTAAATGGAGTACTCTTCACCTATGTCCTTCTCCTTTACGCCATGTGATACAAATGCCAATTTTCTTATTCTTGGCTATGGTGTTATTATTTTATACATGTGACCCTTGACTATGCAATGAAATCCACTAAAGTCTTCTTAAAGGATGGAAACTCCTCTTCATGCATGAAGCTAGTGGAATGTGACAAGTTATCCAAAATTCATCCAAATATGTAATTTTTGCTTTGGGAAATGTGAAAGGTACCCTCGGTGGAAAAATAAGCAAAAATATTTGTGGCCAAGTGCCCTAAATGTGAGATGTTGCCACTTGTTGGCTTTGTGGGTCCCGACCGAGGTTCAGCGTTAGTTAGCCAAACAAATCCCTACACTATTGGCCCTTTCGGCATTAGCCCACGAGGCACGGACTGAAGTCTTACCCAAAGCACTATGGGGGGGTGCTGGAACCAAGTTTCCACACCCTGAGATGGTCATGATGTCGGTTTGTTCCCTCTGCCCCTACTTTCGCACAGGTCGCTAAGCCTTAGGGTCCTGTCAATCTACCCTGTATTCTACCTTCGTGCATCCCTAACCCATGGTTCGAGTACTTTAACACAGCTATGACAAAGTATTGTATAGGTTCCCAAGTTATCTCAAGTGTTTTACTTATCTTACTAATCAATCAGGGTTAGCACCATGTAAACTAATGTCCTTACTTGTTTTCAATTAATCAATACAATTGCATATATTCGTGCATCAAATACACATTTTAAATTAAACCCAAAATGCAATATAATCAGATGCATTAACAGGAACTAAATACATAGTAATTGCAGAATACTTCTCTTTATTGATATATTTCAGTTTAATACAGACTCTATTCACCCTGTGCCCACAACTGCCAACTCCGTGGGAGCATCACGCACCCATGTAGCAAGCTTACGAACGCGCACCTTGATAGGTTCTCCCTCGAGAATGGCCAACTCTGTGACCATTCAGCATGCCTCCTCCACAACCTAAAATATGTGCTTTTTTCGGTTAGTTACCTTGGTCACGGCGGTGATGGCAAAGTCTCAATCTAGGGCCAGCTGCACATTATTGATCTTTTGTTCACTGATCACCTGCACAATGCGCTATTCATGTGCCCTCAACTTTGTGATCACTCCATCCTGTAGTAGGTGGAGTGCCTCACCAGAGAGCACTGCCAAGTTCAACCCCACTCCCTTGAGGGCATTGACAGTGAGCATGTGAGCTTCGTTTTCTGTGGTTAGTGCTCCATCTAACAACACTATCACTCGGGAGTCCTTCACACGCAACATCTCGGTAGCTTCTAAAGTACCGATAGCGAGGCTGGTGGACACTGTGCTAGCCTGTGATGCGCGAATCTACAGCTCATGTAGACCTGTCTAGATGGCCCTCAATAATTGTTGTTGCTGCTGCTCGAACTGCTGCAGTACCTCTGTGGTGACATCCCACACCGTGTCTCCAATGTCATTCAAATCTCCCTCTATTAGGGTGATTGGGTCCAGCGACGTCTTCCTGGCCTTGGATTTATTCTGCAGCCCCACTTTTTCTTGTTCTCTTAGACGTTTGATGTGGTACAACGCCATCTGCAGGTCTGCTCCATGCTGCTCTATTTGCTCATTCATTTCTTCCTTCGATTTGAGTGAAGGCGACCTCACACCTTTTTCAGGGCCACACTCTGTTCCACTTTTCTTCTTTTCCGCCTGCTATATAGCATCGCGCTCTACCTGGGCCTTATCAGTGACCTCCTTATTCCTCTTCTCGGCCAGTTGCACCATCTTAAGCTTGGCCTCCTCCTTTTTGCGTTGCGTGGAAGACTTGCTCGACCCCACCGCCAAGTTTGAGGCAGTGCGCCACTCTTCCAGCCAACAATCAAGAATTGCATCAATTGCATCACTCGTTGCCAAGTAAGGAAAGTCATGCCACTTCTCCTCAAGGTCCTTCTATGCCATGATTGTGACACACTGAGAGTCTGCTTTGAACTCCATGTACTCCTGCAGTTTGGCAAACAGAGTAAGTGACAATCACGATTTGCGATTGATAGCCATGTGTTTATTCATTTCCATCAAGATCTAGAAGATCTTGTTATCTTTGATGCACTGAGCATCCTTGGTCACCCACAACGAAGCGTACTTCACTGCTTCTGGCAGGTCCAGCACGGTCAGGGGGAATTGACTGTCTTCCAGCAGCTCCCAGGCTCCCAGCACAATGGACAACAAGAGCTAAGCATGGTGGAAGGTCTTGCTGAGCTCTTGTGTCTCGCGGCAGTTCGCAAGGAACTCACCACAAAGATAGCATACCCAATTAAACTGGACTCCTTCGGTGCATTGGGTTGCAAGAGTAACGACTGGTGCTAAGACTTCATCTGCGTGACACTTCTGCATAACTTTTCCGACCAAGATCTGCATGGCCACCTTGACCGCAGGGTCATAGATAATTGAGATTGCATAGCCTCACGGCTTCTTTATGAGCTTGAATTTATCCTTCATGGCCTCCGCAAGGCCCTGCCTTCCACCCTTTCCACCAAACATCATGGTCAGATTCTCCCATGTATAGGGTTGTCGCATGATCCTATGGATCAACCTCTCGGTGATGCGTATCAGCTCCTCCAGCCACAGACACCCATTGTGCACCAAGCATAGCAGTTGCTTGATGACCAATACTGTAATGGGTGTACGATTTTAGTGCGGCACCCATAGCAGGTTGAGCAGACATGCCTTGTCTACACCCCTGAGCCACTTTTGTTGTTCCAATGCAATCATCCTAGTGGTTGTGTGAACAATGCAGTGCATTAGTTGTTTTGTCGCTAAGTGATGGAACTTCTCAGTATTAGCTAAGTCCCAATCTTCAAGTTTCAATAGCATAACCCACCCCAATTGTAGTCCTTCAAAGATAATCTCGTCTGGCAGCAGAGGTATGTGCAAGCCAACCTTGCTTTCATCAATGTCCTTTGGCACCTTGGACTTGCCCTTGCGTGGAGGTACGTATTTAGGTAGCTTAGTGATAGGGTCAGAACCCTTGACTTCAACTTCCTGCACTTCCGCCCCCAAATCCTCATCCTCCATCAAGATGTCCTCAATCTCTTCCTCCTCCGGCTCCAAGTTAATAGTTTTTTCCCTTTTCCTGTGCAGTGGGCTTGTCCTTCGGTGGGTTTCTTTGAGGCAACGCATGCACCGGTATCGCAGCCTACTTTTCATTCTTTTCCATTTTTGGATTCGCCCAATATTGGTCTCACACTATTATCTTATATATGCAGTCCAAATCGGCATCGCTTTCGTAATTGCGAACTGCTTCACTATAGCGCGATCCTTCAACAGGATCTAGGGGTACTATTATGCAAAGTGTTTTCTTTTCAAATATCATCTTTCACTTCTTGAGGTTGATTACCCTATTCATGTTAGTAGCCCAATCAATGCCAAGGAGCGTAGGGTAGGGGTTGATGTCATCCACAATTTCTATTAGTTCAGAATTAGCTAATGCACTCACGCCTTCAATATCTACAGTTACTCCTTGCCGCCATCCCATGGGGATGACCTTCTACTGATTTTCCATCCTTAACTAAATCGAAGACCACTACAACGCGAGTCTCCCCATCCACTCCCAAGTTTGCTTCAACAAAATGTTCGTGTCTGACCCCAGATCCAGAATAACTTGATCCATTTCATATTCTCCTATCTATGCGGTCAGTCTCATCTCACATCCCACCCTTGCTTTATGCTTACAAATATTCCATACCACGTGTGGTTCACCTGGAGTGTTTCCAACGCATCTATTTATAAGTTCATGTAACCCCTTCATAGCCTTGCTATTGCGCAACAGCTTCATGCGGATCTCTAGAAAGGTTGTAAGCATAGACGGGTCCATTTCCTGAGCATGCTTATCCTGGCTCCCTCAGGTAGAGGCATCAGGGAATCTCTTTTTTTCTTCCATGAATGTTTTGTGTGTGCACTCCAAATCAAATTTGACCTCCTTCGTCAGAGTTTAGTGAACCCATGTGTTGTCTTTGGGTTGTTTCCCCTTATCGTCACCTGTTGCAATTCCACTTTGGAGCATTATATTCACATTCAGATCCTCTTCGCGAGGCTCGACCCTCATCATCTGCAGGTTTGCGATTGATAGCCATGCGTATATTCATTTCCATCAAGATCCAAAAGAACTTTCTATCCTTGATGCACTGAGCATCCTTGGTCACCCACAACGAAGCGTACTTCGCTGCTTCTGGTAAGTCCGACACGACCGAGGGGAATTGATTGTCTTTCGATAGCTCCCAGGCTACCAGCACAATGGACAATAAGAGCTACGCGTGGTGGAAGGTCTTGCTGATCTCTTGTGTCTCATGGTAGTTCGCAAGGAACTCATTGCAGAGATAGCATGCCCAATTAAACTAGACTCCTTCGGTGCATTGGGCTGCTAGAGCAATGACTGGTGCCAACACTTCATCCGTGCGACACTTCCACATAACTTTTCGTGCCAAGATCTACGTGGCCACCTTGACTGCAGGGTCGCAAATACTTGAGATGGCATAGCATTGTGGCTTCTTTACAAGTTTGAATATCTCATTCATGGCCTCTGTGAGGCCCTGCTTGCCACCTTTTCCACCAAACATCATGGCTGAACTCTCCCCTATATAGGGAAACTGCGTGATCCTATGGATCAACCTGTCGGTGATGAGTATCAGCTCCTCCAGCCATAGACACCCATCATGCACCAAGTATAGTAGCTGCTTGATGACCAATACTATAATGGGTGTACGATTGTAGTATGACACCCATAGCAGGTTGAGCAGACCTGCCTTGTCTACACCTGTGAGCCACTTTTGTGGTTCCAATGCAGTCATCATGTTGCTTGTGTGAACAACGCGGTGCATTATTTTTTTTGTCGCCAAATGCGGGAACTTCTCAGTATTAGCTAAGTCCTAATCTTCTAGTTTCAACAGCAGAACCCACCCCAAGCACAGTCCTTCAAAGATAATCTTGTCTGGCAGCAGAGGTATGTGCAAGGCGACCTTGCTTTTGTCAATTTCCTTTAGCACCTTGGACTTGCTCTTGTGCGGAGGGACGTATTCGGGCAGCTTAGTGATAGGGTCAGAACCCTTGACTTCAACTTCCTCCACTTCCACCCCCAAATGCTCATCATCCATTGGGATGTCCTCAATCTCTTCCTCCTCCCGCTCCAAGTTAATAGTTTTTCCCTTTTCCTGTGTGGTGGGCTTGTCCTTCGATGGGTTTCTTCTAGGCGACGCACACACATGTATCACATCCTGCTTTCCCTTCTTATCTGTGGTGACTTGGGGACTTCAACTAGTACCTCTGCAACCTATGGAGCAGCTCCTTCTACCTCCATAACTACCTCTGCACAACCCCCTCGTCTGTCACTGTTTCAGCGTCCATAGCTTCGGATCCTGGGATAAAATTATGGATGAAATTGCAGTTGGACTTTGGAAATAGATCAAACACTAGGAAGTCAAGCAATTCTTCGAATAGTGTGCCAATCATGCACATCTAAGAGCTCACCAACTCAATATTAAAAATTCCAAGTGTTTTTCATTGGGCCTCACCTTGTAATTTATAGGCCATTTTGAATTCAAATCTGACTGTTCCCCCCACATTTGGCTCATTAATGCTGGATTGTGGTAGATTTCAAAGGATCTTGCCCATAAATTTTGTCTTAAATGTTAGTCGCCTGCTCCATTTGGCCACATTCTTATCCACAAATCATGAATAGTGACTTTAACGGTCACTTTCTAGCTGACCTATGTGATTTCTCCCTGGGTAGCGCAACTCACTCCGCGTTGTTGCGAACCTTGTGGCATCTCCTCGTTCTGCACAATCCTCCAATCACACAATTCCCTAACCTGGGCAGTGTAGTTTATAGTCTTGTGCCTCCTTTCATCTTCCTAGAGCACTAAGACTATGCTACCTTCATATAGTCACCTGGCCAAATCACCGGTGTATGGCTTCAATCAGCTGCCATTCACCTTGCGTGGGAAGGGATCTCCGTTCAATTTAACCAGCTAAACTGCTCCACCAATGGTAATCTCCTTAATGACATAGGGCCCTAGCCAGTGCATTCCGAGTTTCCCTAGAAATTTATCAAACTTTCTCTCATATAACAAAACTAGATCATTTACCTTAAATGTGCACAACTTAATGTGTCGATCATGCCATGCTTTTTCGCGCTACTTTTAGAACTGTTGGTGAAATCCAACCAAAAATATTTCTTCCTCAAGCTTAGCAAGTTGCGCGAGCCTCTCTTCCAGGGCTCCGTGATCTGTACCCATGATTTCCACTATGCGCAGACAAGGCACAATGTATTCCATGGGCATCATTGCTTCAACACCATATACAAGCCTAAAGGGTGTCTGTCCAGTCAACTTTTTTCAGGTCTTCCAATAGGCCCATATTATAGTGGGTATGCGCAAGTCCCAATCGCTTCGTTGAGCATTGCAAACCTTGGTCAGCATGTTCTCCAATAACTTATTGAATGCTTCCACCATCCCATTATCCTGTGGGTGATAATGTGTGCTTTTCTGGTGATATGCCTGAAATTCCTCCATCAGCGTGCTGATTTTTTGGTTCAGAAAGTGCATACCATGATCACTCATCAAAATCTTTGTACACCCAAATCATGTCAGTACATACTGAAAGAGAAACTTTGCAGTGGTTTTCCTATGTAGTCCTTTGTAAGTTGTGCCTCTACCCATCCATTCAAATACTCAGTCGCGATGATAATGTACCGCACTCTAGTCTTCTTCCCTTGGGGATGAATGGGTCCCACAAAATCTATGGCCCGTTTCTGGAAAGGTTGTATTGTCAACTCTGGGTTCAAAGGAAGCTCATCTCTCCATGATGGCCTGCCAATCCTTTGACACATGTCGCACGCCTTACAGTAGGTTTTGGAATCTCAATGGAGGTTTGGCCACCACAACCCTGCACGTAGAATATTCTGTGCAGTCACTCTTCCTGCATAATGGCCTCCTGTGGTGCCCCCATGAGTGTCCACGAGGATACTTCTCCTTTAAGACTCTAATACATATTGTCGTAATACTTCATCAGGCCCCATTTTGTACAGATGTCTGATAATGACAGAAAAGTATGCCGTGCGCACCACTAACTCCTTTTTCTATTGGGTGGTGTGGCCTTCCGGGGCAGTGCCTATCGTTAGGAAGTGTATGATGTATTCAAAGTGACCATCTGCGATGCACACTACAAAGAGCTGCGTGTCAGGAAATCCCTCTTCCAAATTACTGGGCTCTTCCCCTGTTTCGATGCGCGACAAATGGTCTGGTCCCACGTTTAGTCGTCCAGGCTTCACAATAACTTCGAAATAATACTCTTGGAACAATGACAACCACCTACAGATTCTCCCCCCAACACAGGCTTATTGACCATGTATTTCAACGAAGAATGATCCGTATACATCTTAAAATGTTCACCTAGCAAATATTGTCTAAACTTTTGGAGCACGTATACCATGGCTAAGCCTTCGTGCTCAGTGGTGGAATAGTTCTTCTCAGCCTTGGATAACCTCCTGCTTGAGAACGCTATAGGATGGTCCAATTCTCCTCTACCAGCCTGTGTCAGTACTGCTCCTAGGGGTATACATGATGCGTTTACATGTACATGAAACTCCTTCTTCCAATCCGGGAAGACTAAAATCAGCATGGTGACCATTTTTCCTTTCAATACATCCAAGCTTTTTTGACAGTCCTCGTTCCAATAGAATGTGACATCCCTTTTCAACAACTTCTCCATAGTCATGGTGATCTGAGCATAGCCCTTGATAAACTTCCAATAGTAACTAGTATGTCCCAAGGTTGCGCACAGCTGTTTCACACTCCTCAGCGCCTCCAAGTATCATTGTGATCTTCACGGGATCTACTACAAACCACATGACCCAGAAGAGTCCCAAAAGGAACACAAAACAAACATTTCTTCAGATTGAGCGCAATATGGTAGCTTCGACATGTATCTAGCATTAAGCGCAAACTGGCCACATGGTGTTTTACTAACTTAAACATAGTCCAGTCATCAAAGTACACCTCAAGAAACTTATGAATGAATTCTTTGAATGCAGCAATGACTACGTACAAAAAAATCGTAGGTGCATTCTTTAATCCGAAAGGAATTACGGTGTATTAAAAACATCCCCATTCAGTCGTGAAGGTCATCTTTCTTCTATCTTCAGGCGTGATTTTGATCTAATGGTAACCAGAAAACCCATCAGTGAAGGAGTACGCTTCCTGGCCACCTACATTATCCAATACCTCATCAGTGAATGGAGTCTGGAAAGGATCATGCATGCAAGCATCATTCAACTTCTTGAGATCTACGGATATCCTTATTTAATCCTTCTACTTCTTTTCCTGTACCACCATTGGGCTTACCCAATCAGATTCTTTTATGGGCTTAATGATGCCTGCCGCGAGCATCTTATCTAACTCTAAGTGGACCTTCTCCTTATACTTCAGATTGAGATGGTAAGGTCTTTGCTTAACCGGATTCGCGTCGGGTTTTAACATGGTCTTCATAATGCCCAGGTTTCCTATTATTTATCCCCTTTAACTCCGTTAAACTTGGTAGGGAACAAATCCTAGTATTCGCAAAGAAATTCGGCAACATTATCTACCGTTGTGTCATCCCAGTAATCTCCAATCTTCGTGAATTTTGGCTCCACCTCCATACCAATATTTATTTTTTAGTCTTCAACGGCGCGGTTATATCAGCATTCTCGATCGGCAGTCCCTCGACCTCGCGGTGACCCTTGGTTTAAGGAATATTAATCTTTTGTAGGTCCTCATATTCTTCTTCGGCAGTCACATTATAACATTACAGTGCTTGGCTCAGCTGAGTATTCTAATCGGGTCGAATCAAATCCAAAGGATCCTACGGTATCCTAAAGATCGCTACTTTAACTTCCTATAGTGCTTCGTCAATACAGTCAAACCGATCTTCGAAGCTGAACATCATTATGAATCCTTCGCACAGAATATCGCATTCACCTATGCCATGGCAGATCTCTGTCTCAAAGTACCAGTTCATTGACATGACATCTAGGGTGTGACAGAACAAGTGCACCCATTCAAGTTGGGGCTTCGCTCCATAGGCCTTAGCCCATTTATCCAAGTGTGTGTAAGGATCATCCTTCCCGTCATACTTGTCTATCACTCGTACCTTTGGCTTCCTGAAGCGTGTTCTCATCATCCTCCTACACTTGCGCTAATCATCAAAACTGCCCTTGTGCGTACCCCACCATCTCACGCGGTGCCCAGTCCAAAGCCTGGAAGCGCTACTTCTCTGGTACTTCCATCTCAAATGCATCCAAAAACACATCCACATAATTAAAGCCATCATAAGTTGGTAGATTTCTTACGTCTGATGACACACAGCGCAGCGATCGGGTCATCATGTTACAGCTCAGCGTGGTTACTTCACATAGTCGTATTTGCTACCGCTCTAATTGTTCGTCTGAGTCTGAGTTGGAGGAACTCTTGCAATCCCATGTAATTAATCCATCCGCTATCAGATTCACCCAATATTGGTCTCGCACTATTATCATATATATGCAATCCAAATCATCATCGCTTTCGTAATCACGAATTGGTTCAGTATAGTGCGATCCTTTAGCAGGCTCTAGAGGTACTATTATGCAAAGTGATTTCTGTTCAAATATCATATTTCGATTCTTCATGTTTATTACCCCGTTCATGTCAGTAGCCCAATCAATGCCAAGGAGCACAAGGTAGGGGTTGATGTCATCCACAATTTATATTACTTCAAAATCAGCTAATGCACTCGCGCTTTCAGTATCTTACTCCTTGCAGCTGTCCCATGGGGATGATCTTCTACTGATTTTCCATCCTTAACTGAATCGGAGGCCACTGCAACATGGGTCTCCCCATCCACTCCCAAGTTTTTTTCCGCAAAACATTCACGTCTGACCCTAGATCCAGAATAACTTGATCCATTTCGTATTCTCCTATCTATGCGGTCAGTCTCATCTCACATCTTGTCATTGCTTTATGCTTACCAATCTTCCGTACCACGCTCCGTTCACCCAGAGTGTTTCCAACGCATCTATTTATAATTTCTTTTAACCCCTCCACAACCTTGCTATTGCGCAACAGCTTCATGCAGGTCTCTAGAAAGGTCGTAAGCATAGAAGGGTCCATTTCCTGAACATGCTTATCCTGGCTCCCTCAGGTAGAGGCCGTAGTGAAGCTCTTTTTTGCTTCCATGAACATTTTGCGTGCATGCTACAAATCAAATTCATCCTCCTTTTTCAGATCTTTGCGAACCCATGTGTTGTCTTCGGGTTGTTTCCCCTTATCGTCGCCCATTGCAATTCCACTTCAGAGAACTATATTCACATTTAGATCCTCTTCGCGAGGCTCAATCCTTATCATCTGAAGGTTCTGAATCAGTTGCGGTGGTAGCACCCCTTTGTCATGTATCCTCGCTATCAATGTAGGACAGTCCTCCCTCTCATGATCAAACTAAGTACAATATTCGCACGACGGAAGCGTTGGGTTAGTGCATTCATGGGCATAGTGTCCTGGTCCTCTACAATTGTAACAGATGAGTTGTCCCTGACCTCTGTGAGGTCCTCCTCTGCCTTGGACTCATCTATGCCCTTGAAAGCTTGCTCGAACCATCCCAGCGCTCTAGTGAGGAGGCCGTGTTTTTGCCTAAACTCTATAGGCGAGCATTCTATCCATCATCAATTCATAACTTCGGTAGTTGCACTCATCATGCCTTACCGACCTACAGAATTTGTTGAACAGTTGTTTCTTTGTTTGTACAAACTTCTGCAGCAAATGATAGTTATCAGTCGTATGTTTCCCTGCTACCTGACATATAGCGCACCACAACGCAGGCCCAGCGCTCGGTCTTGCTTAGGATTCTGGCCTCAAAGGCATCGATCCTCCTCCTGCAATATAGTTTGCAAAGACTGGTAAATGGTCTTTTTTACGCCCCCAACTTTTACATTTGAAGCACCATATCTCTTTGCATGCTTCTGGTCGAACTATTATGTCCTACTTCAAAATTTGCATTTTGAGGAAAATATTTTGCAACTACACATGGATCTGCTGAACCCCTAGGTTTGGATCTTACATCAGCGTTTCATGTAGTGTTATTGCAATCTCCAAGGCCTCTATCTGAGTCATAATATTATGTTGTGATAGTGCAACCCTTAGGTGAGGCAGGAGCGAAGCCATGAACACTCGTGGTGTTGTCCATCCGTTAAGCTCATATTACCTTCGTGGATTTTACACTTCAGTCTTTGATCCAATTCCCAAGGTGTCTCACCTGGTTTCATTGTGATTTCCTTGAACCCCACAATCAACTGCACCTTAGATTTAGCCCTTCTAAACTCTTTATTTAGCACAATGTGGATCTCTGCCAACCCAGCATTTGGGCTATCATTAGAGTACTTGATGTAACAAGTTAGCGTACAATCCTGTAAAGCATTAACCAACGTTTCCTTCTTCATGTGATCGTCTCTGATGCCCTGAGCTTCCCATACAGCTTTTATGATGAACCAAAACTGGTTCGGGTCCTCATTTCCCAAGCCCTTAAACAAAGGATGCTTCACTGAATTTGCCATGTTAAACTAGAGTGGAGGTGGTGTTGGTGTGGGTGAAGCCGCAGGTGGCGATGGTGGTGAAGGTGGAGGTGGTGTGGGTGGACATGGTAGTCACGAGAACCCTCACTTTATCAACTAAACTGCACTTCGCGAAGAAGCCTGCGCTACTCCCTCTTCATCACTCAAAGGAGGTGAAATCAGTGGGCTATATTCAGGACCCTTTCTTTCTTCGTTATTGTAAGTCTTTCCACTTCGCGTAGCTCTGAACATCAAGGTAGCTGCATAACCCATTTTTCGCATAATAACCTTGTAATCCAAGTATTTAAAGACTTCAAGTACTTACCTTCCGGACCTTTGAAAAAGTGTTGCTCTGCCTCACTGTAACTAACTAAGCTATCGACCATAATTTTTTTCACAAACACCCCTATGATATGGTCGAGCCAATGATCGAAAGCGTTGGCGATATTATCCTCATAGGCTTCTAGTCTCTGTACTAACTCCGGGGTCTAGACAATAGTATCGCCAAGCCTCCACCTTCCTTGGCTATCTGCTAGCTTCACGATCCACTCGTATAACTCAACTGGAAAGGAACAGAAAAAGATCTCGTGGATTTCTGTATCCAAGTACCTGTCTAGCCACTATTCCTTTACCAGTCATGGATTTTTGTTCTCCTATGCCACGAATTCGTGGATATTCCTATCCAATGAGTCTTTGACCTCTTTCTTAGTTGGATTCTAGTGATACGACATCACACATCTCTCATGCAGATTCCGATCCCAGTAACGGAACCATTCATTGGCTTTGTGGGCCCTGACCTAGATTTAATGTTAGTTAGCCAAACAAATCCATACATTACTGGCACTTTTGGCATCAGCCTGTGAGGCGCAGAATGAAGTCTCACCCGAAGCAGTATCGGGGGATGCTGGTACCAATTTTCTGAACCTTGAGATAATCATGATGTCGGTTTATTCCCTATACCCCTACTTTTTTGCGAGTTGCCAAGCCTTAGGGTTCTTTCAGTCTACCCTTTATTCTGCCCTTCAGTACCTTTGCAAAGGTGTACGATTGACCTTCGTGCAGTTATGAAAATGTATTGTATAGGTTTCCAAGTTATCTCAAGTGTTTTACTTATCTTACTAATCAATCACAGTTAGCGTCACATAAACTAATATCCTTACTTGCGTTCAATTAACCAATACAATCACATATATTCACACATCAAATAAACAGTGTAAATTAAACCTAAAATGTAATATAATCATATGCATTAACAGGAACTCATTACACAGTAATTGTAGAATACTTCTCTTTATTGATATCTTTCAGTTTAATACAGACTCTATTCACCCTGTGCACACAACTATAGAGGTCTGCGCACTCAGCTGTGGACTTCCACCCTAGGCCTTTGTGCACTCAACTGTAGAGCCTCTACCTACACTAAGACCCAAGAACACTTAGACTTCTCCACTATACTTCACTACTTTCTTCCTTCTTCCCCTCAACTACTTAGAACTTACTTAGGTTATCTCCTTTTTATACAATCCCATGGTCCACGGACCATGGGTGGATCTTTACAGCTGAATTTACACTTTACAAAATAAGGGCGAACAACCCTTTATGACTCTTGACACCTTCACGTTCCATGATCAAAAAATGTAGATACTTTACAAATTTATTTCAAAATTATCCCAAAACATGGGATTTTAGCCCCAAAACTATTCTTGGGGGAACCCATTCCCAACACCACTTGTCAATTATGCCTCTTGTTGATGATGAAACTGACACCCTAGTTGTGAAAGGCTCACAACATGTCACTTTGCGTCAACTCAAGGTTGTTTCTATTGTGACCTCAGCATCGAATCCTCACTTTGGATTAATTATTGAATTCTAGGGGTGTCACAAAGCACAAAATTATGGGGTCTTTTATGTGATTAGGTCACTAGCATTGAAGACCATCTTTACATTGGACGGTTTAACATCTTGATGATCCCTATCCTATTGACCACAAATTTTGTATTGATTATTTCTTTCAATGTAGCACCTCAAGTAGATATTGATGGTATTCATGAGCCTATTTTGAGTTGTGATAAGGGGATTAGGGGCTTGCTTTATTGCATGCCTTTTGTTCTTGGTTTTGATTCACCTTCGCAATAAATCTACTTGTCACTCTTTTGGTCATTTTCTTCTTTTCTATTTTGCATTATTGTGTTAGTGTGCTAATGAACAAGTCAAGTGTTAATGACAAAAGGAAAGCATAAATTGATTGATTTATCTCTTTTATTTATGATTTATGATACTATAAGTATCCAAATGCACATAATTACTAGATAATGGCCATCATCCAGAAATAAAGAATGGTGCATTCGAATTCAAGAAGTCGAAACGACAAATCCTACATGGTTCTTCCCTCTCTTGACATGGTGAGTCAAGAGAATAGAAGTGTGTCTTCTCTCTTTGGTCCACAAAATTTCTCTTTCACAATAAACAAAACTTCATTGATTCCTACCCATCAACTCAAGTTTCCATGGTTCCTTCCATTCATTTGGCTTATTTATGTTTCAAGGGAAATTATCCCCTTTCTTGGCCCGAGGGTGAGTGTGAGTGTCAATACAACAATATTCATAGGCACCTAGCCATCACAACAATATGTCTCATCATCATGTCACTTGCAAGGAATTAAACCTGGGTGTGGGAGATAACAACCATTATGCCCAACCACTTGAGATAAACCTAATTAACACATTTGAATTTTTATGTTATGCTATAATGAATGATAATTAAGGAGTTTCAATCCACTTACTCACTTTGAAGTGGAAAGAAAGAGATAAGGTAAAATCCTCTTGCATCTTTTTGAGGGCACATGAGATGAGACTTATTTAGAAGGCAAGGTGCTTAACATGCCTTTAGAGAGGCATTTTCCATGGATTGACTCACCTTATGAACATATGTGAAATAGACCCCTCCCAAAATAAATCCCTCTACCTTAAAGAAAACAAGAAATATAAATGAAATACTTAAATAAAATATGGGTTTTCAAAACTAAGAAAGAACTCTATTATATGTTTAATCTCATGGGTATGATTTATAGTCTCAATGACTCATTGATAATTGTTTCTTCTATGAATATTAGGCCGCCACTCCACTAACTCATTATTCTTAATAAGGTAGGGGTGATGAGAGAGAGAACTCAGGTGATTGGAAAACCATTGAGAATTAATCATTAATTCCCTTGAAAATGTTAATATTTTCTTGCGAATAACATGATTTGTACATAGTAAAAATGTGAAGGTAAATCTATACTAAGAAATTGTCATTCAATAATTTATTCCTCAAATGGACCTACAAAAAGTTAGCATGTCATAAATTAAAATCAATAAAGTATGGACAAGATAAAGTATCATTTGTTTAGTTTCTAGTCCCTGGAAATGGGTGGAGTGTTCACCTGAAATGTCAAATAGGATAAACATCTACATAATTTATTTCCAAAAGATTTTAACAAGGTTGAATCTCATTTATCTAGGTTTTGGGTAGTGTAAAACTTATGGATGTTGATGATAAAAAAATAACAACTATTTATTAGAAATAATTGGTGGCATACTTAGCTTAAACTGATGAAGGGTTCATTGATGAAACAACTTCTAAAGGCCAATGCAAATGAAACTAGAATGGTTATCCCTTATGTTATAACAAAATTAATTGCAAAAATATACACAAATTCTGAACAAAGGAAGAGCCCATTAATGATAATGTGAGTGCATTTGGAAAAATAATCTAACATTCATGTGAAATAACCATAACATCAATGTCAAGTAGGGGTAGACTGGGTGGTTAAGGTGGGATATTATTTCCCTCACCACTTATGTTCGATTCCCTGTAATAACATGTTAAGCCTCTTATGATGAGGTTAAAGGCATATGTGGCCCCAAAGGGTTTACTCCATTCGTCGTCAATACCTGACATCTCGATTCTTGATCAGTCATATATTCCTAGTATATTCATCTTGTAGGTAGTTGGATATACTCTTGGTGTTATAGTGGCAGCCAAAAAGTTTGATCATGGGCTAGATTACTCCAACAAGTCACTAATTCACCATGAAAAAAAAAATGAAAAAAACACCCTAACATTAACTAAGTCATATATTAATTCACCATGAAAAAAAAAAGTTAAAGAAAACGCCATAACATCAACTAAGTCATATATTAAATTCCCCCCGAAATCAACCACCTATATTCGACCCTCCTTTTCAAATGGAAAATTTCCAAGATTTATTTAAAATTAAATGTACATATACCATGCTAAGCGCTCGTTTGTGGATTTTTGATGGTCATATGCAGAACGCGGGAATTATTCAAAGCCAACGGTAGTAAAAGGAATTTGAAAAAGAGTGGACTGAAGGAGAAGTCCAAGGCCAATGATTCTTGAAGAGGGTTTATGAGGGGTTCTAAGCATCACAGCGTGTTGTGAATGGTGCAGAGATGAGAGTAATTGAGGATGAAAGCATGTTGTGGGTGATACTAGACACCACATATTTTGTTGTAAATTTCCCTAGTTATCCTTCTCCATTTCTTGAGTTATTTAAACCCTCTGAGGTACCGAAGGAATTCCAAAGGTGATACCACCTCTTTCTTTATTCACTTTCTTAAAAACTCGATGACATTTACATGACATTTGAGTTTGAGATTTCATATTCAAGCACAATTTTGATTTAATGGAAACTGGGTCTCAAATGTGCAATTCTCCCAAAGGCAACATCGAAAACAAATAATTGTGTGAAAGAAATTAGGATTTTATATTCACCAATTAGCAGTAGCAACCAAAAAGATCTGGATTTTATATCTGAGTTTCCCTCCTCTCTATGACTAAGTTGCTGTTAAAAATTAACATCTCAATGAACTAGGTTGAACATGTAAAAGCTTTTGTATGATTGTCCACAATAGTTATAATATTAGTCATATCTAATTATAGATTTTTCTTTTGAAGGGGAACCTACATTTTTACAGACAATAAACCCAGAAATAAACTCTACCCATCCTCACACACAAAGTGAAGAATGGGTTTTTTTAGTATCCTTCCAGCACCATATTATAATTTTTTTGAAGACTAAATAAAAAGTATTCAATATAGTCAATAGACACATCTGGAAAACCCCACACAAGGGAGGGGACATGTCTAGTCAGAATATTACTACCTGAAGGCTACATAAACAATATTCAATATAATGGATAGTCATGTCTGGAAATCCCCACACAGGGGAAGGATGTGTCTGGTCAAAATATTTTGTTAAGTTCTTGATGATTTGTTTTTTCCTTGAAAATGATGAAGTTGTGAGGATTACTGAGAAGCCTCCCATGTTTCAGGTATAGTCTTCATATACCAATTATATTGAACTTAGATATCCCCTAGAAGATCCTTATTCTCATTCTGCATTTGGGGAGCTTCGCCACAAGAACTATTTGTTATTACGAATATCAAAGAGAAAAACCATATAAGATGTGCCTGCTTCTTGTTCAAAAACCACCTTTTCTTCTTGGGAGACAAATGGAATGTCTATTGATGGAGGGGTTGATACACTGACCCTTGGATTAGAGACATTTTGATTTTTTCCAGAGAGTCCAAAGAAATACGTTACTTTAGAGCTCGAGGGAATGGATTCCTCACAAATTGAAATGCCAACAAGTGAGGAGCTAAGAGTTGATCTAGTTGCAAGAGTTATCATGCATACATGTTTGATGATGAGAGTAGATATTTTCTTTAGCTCACTAGTCTAACCTTTTTAAGTCTATTATTATGTTAAATGTAATTTCATAATGAGTTTTCTTTGTAAGCTGCATTCCAGAGTGTCTTGGATATGATGTTAGGACTACAAGGTAGTCATCACTTGACATCTTTGAGTTGTAAATATTGAAGATACCTCTTGTGATATCTCTATTGCTTGTGCAGGAATGGTAGGCTATCAGTATGTACTGGCTCCTCATACTAATTCTGCTAGGAAAAGGGAAAAAAATGCATTGATTCACGTTTTGGTAAGATATCAAGTCTTTTTATGGGTTGAATGAGAATCTGGCTGTGGTATTGTCATTCATTTATTTCCATATGCAATATCCAGTTCACATATACTTCTTATTATACATTACTTGTCAATACAATTTCTGATCTGACATTGAATATGTTACAAGTTGAGTATCAAAGACTTGATTTCTTGGTTCGTTGTTTGACATGTCTCAAATAAAGGCAGTCTTATTGACATAGAGAAAGACAATCTGATGGCGCTTATACCACCCTTTTTTTCCTTGAAAGACATTCCTGAGAAATTAGTGTAAGTTTGAAAATCTCACTGTTCACAATGAACATTTTAAATGTAAATCAAGTTAAAGGATGGTTATTTTCTTGTTTTATTTTTATTTTTTTTCTTTTATCTCCATATTAGTCTATGTGTATCTAAATCTATCTATCTTTGTGGAAATAATTATCAATCTATCGATCGATCGATGGCTAGATAATTTTTCTTCATGCATTTTATCAACTGTGATTTGTGTTTTTGCAGTAAACTACTTTTTAGTGGATTAAAAAACAAACTCTAACAAGATGTTCTATACGGTATAATATTGATGTTCTTATGGTCCTGCATCAAGACAATTGTTGGCATCCATTTATAGACCTATCTATGTTATTGCTATTATTCTCCCATCAGAAGCATCTTTAATTCTGGTGTCAATAGGTGCTCTCCAGCCTAGTATGGTAGAGATGTTGTAATGTTTAATATTTTGACTCGGTTAAAATAAAACAAAATAAAATAAAAATATTTATTTTGGAGTCCAACCCATGTTTTTCCCCATGGTATTCTACTATAATGTAGCCTATTTAAAGGTCAATAATTAATCTAGCCTGGATCCATCTTAACTCTGGATCTACCAAGCACTGAGAGGGATCAAATCTCTTTTCGCTCTAAAAGAGGTTTTCACCTCAAGATATTTGATCCCTCTCAGTGCTTGGTAAATCAAAATTTAATATGGATCTAGGATGGTCATATTACATCTCGATATCAAGTTTCCTGCCTTGTCAATGTCTCAATATGAAACAATGCATCTCATGAGTGTCCATTACAACAATTAGTTTTATGTCTCCTTGTTTTCATTATTTGATTAGTTTTAATTTATTTGCATCCTTATTGATAGATGGTTGAGTATATCTATTTATATTGGTTGACATGATGGTCCTATATTCCCATGCCATGCCGCTACATCCTTATTCCGGAACTTCTCTATTTATCCATTAGTAACCTTTTTTGTTACTTTTAATTATGTAATTAATAAATCACATTACCAATCAATGATAACAGTATATCAGTAGCAATGTTTCAACCTATTAATTTCTTATTCTCATTGTTTGATGCCAATAATTCTATTCATTAAACTTTCACCTTATTTCTTCTTAATTCCCACTATGTCTTATGGAACTGTATGGTCATGAATGCGGGGACATATGGATCACAAAAGCTCTGGTTGGGAAAATTTGCTCCATGAAAGCTATGGATGGGTACATATGGATCAAGAAACCTTTGGTTGGGGACATACATTTGGCTAACTTGTTTTTAACCAGGCGTGAAAATATTTCTCATTAGATTGAGTAAAGAATCAGAAGATAGTTGCTAAATCAAAAGTAGGTGCAACCTAGTGTATCTAATGGATTGAGAGCAAGAGCAACAATTATGTGGTTGCAAGAAACTATATGTTGTGAATTGAATTCAAATTGGTATATGATAGATTCCACCCATTGTTTAGAAGCATTGTGGAGAAACCATTCTCTTTATCATTTTAATAATTGAATTTGAGTTGGTTTTTGAGATGGAAAGGTTTAGATGTTTAAATATGTTTTCCACAGTTCGTAGTTCCCAATTATATAGTATGATTTGGAGGATGTGTGTGATTTTCTAAGGTCCTCTATTTTTTAACAACATTCCAGATGATCTAGACAATCTTCCAAATCACACTGGTAAACTTGTCCAAATGTCTTCTAGGTGCACGTGAATACTGAACAATAAAATGTAAAGCCCTATTTGTATAATATTGTTGTGATTTTAGAGAAAGGTTCCTTCCACATGTATACTTATTATGATCTAATGAAATGATTGACTGAATCTATAAATAAATATTTTACATATTTCAGAGATAAAATCTTTGCTTCAATGACAATTTATTATGATATCTGTATTATATTATGCATCCAGTTTGCATCCTTGGAAAATAAGGCTTGTTACTCCAAAACCTAGCAAGCCTAGTGCAAAGCCTCACTTGGAAAGCTAGGCCTTATGGAAAAAAAGAGATTAACCACCATTGTCACCTTAGTGGCCTCTCTCTTGTTGTTTTATGGTCGGATGTTATCCCCACAGTGTAGAATTTCCATGATATTGGGTCTATGATAGAATCTTAGTATCACTGATGCTACCAAACCAAGAATCTAAAAAAAAAACTACTTTGCACAGTAGAATATAAAATAGTAGTAAATCAAACATGCACAAGTATAGACAAGTTTTTTACAAAATATTGTATAAGTATGTACAACCCAATTTTCATTGTATAAAACCAATCTGAATAATACAACAGTCTAGGGAATGCAAGATACAATGAAAATCTCGTTGTAGTCTTTATGTCGTATCTCATCCTGTTGGTCCTTCGTTCCCATTCTTCTCTCTAGTTTCCCCTTAATCCATCAAAGGACAACACAGAGTCTCTAAGAGGGCTTCCTCCTATCACTGCTGCAATTCACTTTCGCCGGAATGAACACAGGCTGATCCAATCTACTCTCTAGGTTTTCCAACACCTGAGCTCCAATCGACCAATCTAGTAGCCTCTTTTGTTTGTCAGAGAGCTACACATTAGGCTAAAATATTCACCCAACCTTCAACTATCAACGTCACTTTATGATGGCTTGTCAAGGGCTAATTTGGGTAGCCAACATGCTGCCCTCCACCAGTGCAATGGCACCCAATACTTCATTGCGAAATCTACTCCTAGTTGAGGCCTCCAACTGCCCAAGTCAACCTCAAGACACAACTCCCATAGGCTGCAACCAAAAGTGATCCAAAACTGGTCAACACTTTGACCCAACACAAGACAAATCTGGCTCCAAGTTTGATGTACAACCACTCTTATAACTATGTCTTGGTTAGGGCATTAGAGTGACCCATGTGAGCCCTAAAACACACCCACACAGTCCCTTAAACAACTGTGACTTTCCTCCACATGTATGCTCTGCCTCCACACTAAAATTTTAGGCACGTATTAGCACGTAAACAACCCTATGCATGCCTTTTACTAAGGTGTTAAGGCCTTACCCAAACTTCCTCCTTGAACTCATAACCTGCTTAAACAGAGATACCTATCCATAAAACATGCCCCAAAAGACCTAAGTCTTACCTCTCCTAGATCAACCTTCCCGCAGATGTAAATAGCCCTCCAAATACTCACAAGAAGCCTCCAAAACAATCTTCCTCCTTCACTGAAGTGTCCTCTTTCCTGCGGCCCAAACAAAGGTATAAATTCTCCCTTAGCAGAGTTTCTTATGCTCCTTTTTTGCCTTGCATTGAATGGATGAATTAGCTAAAATGATGTTTAAAAGCCTCATATTTATATCCAATATGAGGGCTCCAATGAATTTCAACAAGAGGGCTTGCCAACTTGTCATCAGGCTTCTTAACACTAGATCGACTTGACTTCTTCTCATTAAAAACCACACATATACTTCAAAAATTTGTATCACATCAAGGAAATCTCAGAATTCGACGATTCTCGAAGCGTTACATTGGAAAGATAGGAAGGTCCTTCAAAATAAGGCTCAAAGGGCATGGTGTTGACATAAAAAATAATAGAACTAGGTCTTCTACACTTGTAGAACACTCAACTAAGACATGTCACCACATATGCCTTGAAGACTCTAAAATAATCGCTAAAGAGAAGCATCAGTATAAATGAAAAATTTGTGAATTTGTTGGAATTATAAAGCATCCTCACAATCTTAATAGAGATGGGGGTTTAGAAGTAAGCAAAAGTTAGATTCCTATACTTACTCAAAACACTAGAGCTCTTAACCAAGGCTAAAACCTTATATATTTTTCACTATTTTCCTTTCCCTCCCACCTCTTCCTAATAGTTCCCCTCATAAATATCTTCCTGCACTCCCTTCCCATAATCCTTCCATTCCTTCCCTAATTTTCGCTAACTAATAATATGAACAATTCATCTATATAATAATAATATACTAATATCTTATTATAAGATTAAGTTAACATTTCATTAATAATAAAATATTAAATTTAATCCTTATTGATAATAATAATAATAACATACATTAATAATAATTAATCCCTAACTCCACATTTATTTCCCTTTGAAATAAATAATTATAATGAATATTTATATGCCATTCCGATTTTAATAGTTATTATTAGTATAAGCTTTATTGTAGTATAATGTTTATTAATCTAGTTAATAATATAATTATTATTTTATTAATTCAACTTCATTATTAGTAATAATTATTACGAATAATGATGATAATTAATTGTCATAATAATAATATGATTATTAAATTTATTAATTGGCCATTATCCTAGATATAAGCTTTACTAATAATTACTATTACTATTATCATTAACATTTCCATTTCTATTAATTTCCCTTAAAAATTTTAACTTTTTTTAGCATATCCTTAATAAATAAATTAGGGTTATCTGGTCAGCCATTTTTCTTCTCTCTGCTCATCCTTCCTTTCATTATTTATTCCCTTCTTCCTTGATCTTCTCTGTGGATTTGTCGTGACGATGATTCTTGTTGTAGACTTGAAACATTGACATTAAAATGACTATTGTGGTTAAAATTTTGAATACTCATTCTTAAATGTTAAATTATCAGGAAATACTGGAGGTTGCATCCTCAACTTATTGTTCTTTCTTTGGTGGGTTTCTGCAGCATCTATAGAAACAACCTTTGATCTATACGAAATTTCATGTTCAGGCTCAAATTCAGTGTTAGAGAATTCTTCATCCTCCTCCATTTTCCTTTGGAATCCCTTAAGATTTTCTGAATTATTTGATGACACCACACTTTGGTCATTATCCTTATGAACCCTCTTGAGTTTCAACAAACTAGTGTAAGACTCTACACTCCTCTCCTTGTGGAAATACTTTAGTCTTGAAGGAATCCTTGGCATATCAAGTTCATATATGATGTCTCTCTAATTCTAATTCAACCAATGTTGGATCACTAGGGATGGAACCCCAAAATGGTTAGGGAAATACTTCTTCCAAAATGCAGTAGCATAAATTATTTTCCTTTGAGGTGTCGAAACAAACTTCATTGGGTCAGAACCCATGAACGCTAAGTTACCAGGAATGTCAAATCTCGCAGATCCAGGACTCTAAATTGCCCCATCTATGGAAAATTTTATCAATGTTCCAATCCCACTAGCAATCCTTCCATATCCAACCATCAAATCCTCTCCCTGTTCTTTTGTGTTAGGTCCCTATAATACTAGTGATTCCCCCATTACCATTGTCGTTTTAGCCCTCATTTTTATTGTTGTTCCCCTATTGTCCCCATATTTTTATTATTGTTCCCCATAGAAGCCCACTTTTGTTATTGTTGTGCTCTTATATTATTATTGTTATGTTGGCTTTGATTATATTGTGACCCCTTATACTCCTATATATAGAAAGGAGGTTTAGTCACTTGTATCATCCAAGAATTTTTCATTTGTGTAATGTAAAGGAGGTTTCCCCCTCAAAGAGGTTGATTTTGAAAGTGTTGATCTATCTTTTCTTCTATTTTGTGAGTTGGTTACATAACATTTGGTCTTAGAGCTTTGCATTCTAGGGTTTCGCTGCTCCAAACAGGTCATCGTGGAATTTTCGCTATAACGTTTTTATACAACGTTTCAGGAGGTAAACAAAAAACCCATTTGATCTGACATCTCTTTGAACCTCGGGTCTGAATATTAGTTCTTGTATCACTATATTTTGGGAGATAAGATCCAAGGAAATAAGGGTTTGCGCAGGATCCCAAAATATATTGCAAACATGTGACCTGGGGAAAATCGTCATAACTTTCTTTCTGAGCATCAAATTGAAATTTCGTAAGAAGTTACAGAACAAGGAAGGGTTGTAGCATTTTTTGTATTGGTTTCAGATCCTAAGTTCAAAACAATGACACATGGCACTTCGTACAAATTCGTTCTACGAAACTAATCTATAATCAGGGCATCGTGGGATATTTTACATAACTCTTCCTTGGAGAATCCAATCTTGATCAGACTTGTGGGGTTGGAAAGAGGACTAAGAGTTCCACCATAGGATGCAATTTCAGACCTTGGAGATACAAAAATATAGAGATACAATAGATTCAATATCAAGCTCCTACAAAGTGAAAAAAAGGTGTGTGGTTTTTTTAAAATTTTGCATAATTTTGTTTTGAAAAATTAGTTTGAAGAAATTCAAAGGGCATGGTGAATCATTATTATCATTAGTTTATGCCTCGAAGAAAGAAAATCGAAACACCTATAAAGAAACCTAAAATATCTAGAATGACTCATGAAGAAGAGGAAGAAATGGAACATGATATATCAAAATTACGAGACTAAGTACAACAAAATTCACTCTCACAAAAAGTAACAAAAGCTAAGATGGATAGTTTAAAGAAAGGTGTGGAAGCTAAGATGGATGGAGTGGAAGTTAAGATGGATGGCATGGAAGCTAAGATGGATGGTTTAAAGAAAGGTGGAAGCTAACATGGATGGTATAGAAGAAAAACTTAAAAGCAACATGGAAGATTTGAAGACAGGCATGGAAGCTAAGATGGATGGTATAGAAGAAAAACTTAAAGGATACATGGAAGATTTAAAAATTTTGCTACAAGGAATGCTTACTAATGGAGAAATGGTAGTAAAGGAAACTCATGAGGAGAACAAAAGAAATGTTAATCATGATTTCATAGACTCTAACAGTGGATTGAAGACTCACCATGTTTCAAAGATCGATATGAGGAAGTTTGATGGCAAGGATCCCATAACATGGATACTACAGATGGAGCAATATTTTGATGTCCATAATGTGAAAAACACACAAAAGGTACACATTGCAACTTTATATTTGGAACCAAATCAGTTTGTATGGTATCGATGGATTTTCTCTCGTAAACAAATTGTTACTTGGACAACTTTTACGAAATAAGTTATAGCCAATTATGAGGATACAAAAAGGAACACTTTTTTAAGCCAATTACTAAATCTCAAACAAAAGGGTTCAATGATGGAGCACATTGAGGACTTCCAAAGATTGAATATAAGGGTAAAGTAGATTCCAGTGGACCATAGGATTGATGTGTTCATAGGGACCTTAAAGGATAACATCCAACATGAGGTTCAAGTTTGGGAACCTGATTCATTGGAGAAGGCATTCAAGTTGGAAAGAAAAATGGAAAGCAAAATTATGGCCACAAGGAAGCCTACCACTCACAACTATAAAGATAGAAGTGTTGTTGTCCCTAGCCTTCCACAACCTATAATGTTGACACCACAAAAATTGGAAAGGAAAAATAGAAAAAGGGCTTTGTTACAGTTGCAATAGAAAACACACTAAAGGTCATAAGTGTGTTGAGAAGAAATTATTTTACATAGATTATGAAGGGGAGGAAGAAAAGGAAAAAGAAGCATCAAAAGAAGAGGATATACACTAGGAATAAACCCTAGAGAAAGAAGAAATGAATCTGACCATATATTGTAAAGCATTGGCTAAAATTACCACTCCTTAAGCTATCAAGGTAGAAGGACATATCAAGAAGAAAAAGGTAATAGTGTTGATTGAATCTAGAAGTACCCATAATTTTATTCATTGTAAGATAGCCAAGGAGTTGAATTTCTTCCTATATCCACCACCAGAGTGTCAAGTGATGGTTTCAAGTGGATGAACCATAAATTGCTCTACAAAGTGCCATAATATCAAGCTATCCATGGGAGAATATGTATTTAATAGCCCAATGCTTTCCATTCCAATGGGTGGTGATGATGTTGTAGTAGGAGTCCAATGGCTAAAATCGTTGGGTACAATAGCTTTTAATTTTCAAGAACTTTTCTTGAAATTTTCTTCAGAAGGAAAGGAAGTTGAATTAAGGGGTATCACAGGGAAACCAGGAAATATAATCAGCTCTAATGGAATGAAAAAACTTCTAGATAAATAAAAACGAGGCATAATTGCACAATTATGTTCGCTAGAGGTTCCCACATCAAAATCATCTATTTCTCCAGATCTCCAAAAATTCTTAGACAATCATTCCAAGGTATTTGCGACTCCCAAAGGCCTCCCACCTATTCTTGATCGTGATCGTGCTATTCATTTGATTCCAGGAAGTGTTCCTCCAAACATTAGGCTTTATAGATATCCCTATGCCCACAAGAGTGAAATTGAACATATGGTTGTAGAAATGCTAGAGGTTGGTATAATTCAACCTAGTCAAAGTTCTTTCTCTGCTCCAATAGTATTGGTGCACAAGAAGGATGGGTCATGGTGCATCTGTTCAGATTATAGGGACCTCAGCAAGCTCACTATTAAATATAAATTTCCCATTCCTATCATTGATGAATTGCATGGATCAATTTACGTCACCAAGTTGGACCTTCACTCAGGATATCATCAAATCAAAAAAAAGACTAAAGACATTCCAAAAACAACATTTAGAACTCATGAGGATCATTATGAATTTTTTTCATGCCCGTTAGCCTTACCAATGCACCTTCTACATTTCAAGATTTGATGAATTCCGTTTTCAAACCCTTAGAAAATTTGTGTTAGTGTTTTTTATGATATACTAAACTATAGCAAGTCTTGGAAGGATCATGTTCAACATGTTGACAGGGTGCTCAAACTATTAGAGGAGAAACAATTATACGCAAAATGCTCCAAATGTTTTTGTAGAGTACAAGAGGTGGAATATCTAGGTCATATTGTTTCTCATGAAGGTGTGAAGGTAGACCCTAGCCAAATTAAAGCCATTAAGGAATGGAAAATCCCCACATCCATAAAGCATTTAAGAGGATTTCTCTGGTTGACAAGGTATTATCACAATTTTATTAAGAATTATGGGTGAATAGCAGCGCCTCTAACAACATTATTGAAGAAAGATGCATTTTCATGGACTTCAGAAGCAACAAAGACCTTTGAACATCTTAAAGAGGCAATGTGCCAAGCACCGGCCTTAGCTATGTCAGACTTCACAAAGACCTTTATTTTGGAATGTGATTCCTTAGAAAATGGAATTGGTGCTATTTTAATGCAAGAAGAAAGACCCATTTCTTTCGAAAGTCATCCAATCAAAGGAAAGTATTTACACAAAGCTATTGATGAGAATGAAATGTTGGAAATACTACATGCACTTAAGAAATGGCGACCCTACCTAATAGTAAGACACTTCAAGGTAAAAATGGATCATGATAGTCTTAAATACTTTTTAGAACAAAGATTATCTTCAGAAAAGTAGCAAAAATGGGTCACAAAGATGTTGGGTTATGACTTTGAAATCATCTACGAAAAAGGGAAGAAAAATGTTGTGGAAAATGCACTCCCAAGAAAGGATGAGGTTGTGGAAGCATTGCTTTGTGCCATTTCTATTATCCAACCAGATTGGATAAACGAAGAAAGGGATGAGTGGAAGAATGACGAAGAAGTGTGGGCACTCATTCAAAAGTTACAACAAGATCCCAGTACATTTGATACATTTAGTTGGAAAAATGATTCGTTATGGTTCAAACATCACTTATACCTATGTAATAATTCCCAAGTCAAACAAAATATTCTTATGGAATTGTACACCTCTCCCTTAGGAGGGAACTCAGGATTTTTAAAAACTTACCACAGGGTTAAGAAGGAATTTTTTGGGATGGCCTTAAATCAAATATTCAAAATTTGGTGGTGAAATGTTTGGTTTGTGAAAAAAATAAAGTTGAAACAATTAAGACCCCAGGTCTATTACAACCTTTATCCATTCCAAGCCCACGTCGAGAGGAGGTTTCAACGTATTTTATCACAAGCTTACCCAATTCTAAAGGAAAGAGTGTCATCATGGTGGTAGTTGACAAACTTACCAAGTATGCACACCTTTGTGCACTATCACATCCATTTAAAGCTAGTACAATTTCTACTGCATTTATGGAAACAATTCAAAAGCTACATGGAAACCCAAAGATTATTGTAAATGACAGAGATCCCATTTTCACGGGAAATTTTTGGATAGAATTATTTTCTTGTCTTGGCACTCAGTTAGCTCATATCTCATCTTATCATCCTCAATCTGATGGGAAAACTGTGATAGTAAAAAAATGTTTGGAAGGATATCTTCATTGCTTTGTATCTGATAAACAGACACAATGGGTCAAATGGTTGCCTCTGGCTGGATGGTGGTATAACACTTCCTTCCATACTGCAACAAAAATGACCCCATTTATGGCACTTTATGGATATTATCCATTGTCCATCACATCATATTTATGAGAAAATGCTAAGGTTCAAGCAGTGGAAGATCACATCGAGCATCAACAACAAGTTCTCCAACTCTTAAAGGATAACCTCACTTTGGCACAGAATAGAATGAAACAATAGGCAGATCAACATCACAGTGAAAGAAGTTTTGATGTAGGTGACTGGGTATTCCTATGGCTACAACCATTAAAACAAATGTCCCTCAAGAAAGCTAAGAAGGATAATAAGTTATCACCAAAGTATTCTGGTCCATACAAGGTGTTGAAAAATATTGGTACTATGGCATACCAATTGGAGCTTCTTGCAGCATCCCGAGTGCACCTAGTTTTCCATGTTTCATTCTTGAAGAAGGTTATAGGTGATAAACTCCCAGTTCAACAATACTTCCAGAAATTGACGAGGAAGGAAAAATCATATTGGAACTCGAAGAAGTCATAGAAACAAGAACTCGACAGTTATGAAATCGATCAATTTCAGAGTATCTCATCAAGTGGAATAACTTACCCACTAAAGATTCCACATGGGAGGGTGATAATTTTATACAGAAGCATCCAGAACTACTCAAGCATTGAGGACAACACTTTTTTGAAGGAGAGGGGCATGTTAGGTCCCTATAATACTAGTGATTCCCCCATTACTATTGTCATTATAGCCCTTGTTTTTATTGTTATGCCCCTATTGTCCCCATATTGTTATTATTGTGTCCCATAGAAGCCCACTATTGTTATTATTGTGCCCTTATATTATTATTGTTATGTCATCTTTGATTATATTGTGACCCCTTAGACTCCCATATATAGAAAGTAGGTTTTTTCATTTGTATCATCCAAGAATTGTTCATTTGTGTAATGTAAAGGAGGTTCCCCCCTCGAAGAGGATGATTTTGAAGGAATTGATCTATCTTTCCTTCTATTTTGTGAGCTGGTTACATAACATTTTGTAATTTGGTGTCTAAGAAGGTAAACTGCACTCCCAAAATCAAGAAGGGGAGCAATCAAATTCTGCTAACAAAGTGGCTAAACGACCTCCACCTTAGTTGGATCGCATGCAACAACAATGAGATCATGAAATGAATTGGTAAAGTAGAATATGAAAATGAAATGAAATATGGTCATTTGGGTAATAATTAGATACACAATCATACAAACCAATAAAAAATATGCTCATTTGGGCTCATAGAGAAAAAATAACAAAAAATCCCCAAATAAAAAATAAGACCCACTGGTGTAATAAATTTTTCATTTGGCACATGTAGATATAAATATTCTTATAGTTTTTTGTACAAACACAATAACTCTTACCATTTTTTCTCCCTGTAAAGAAAATTAAACAAGAACAAAAAAAAATCAAGTAGCCATTGCAAGTGTGTCCCACTTAGCTTTTAACACCAAGAATTCTTCTGTAGTCCTGTGAATCCTTTGCATTGCTCATTCTGGTTATGAGGAAATTAAATAAGGTTCGAGAAATATTTTTGAATGAACCAACAAAATAATAACCCATTTGTTTCTTTGTCATGTCACTTTGTAAATTGGAGACATTAAGTGCCTACTCTATTCCTTTGAGAAAGATTTGTAATGTTTGAATTAACTAAAATAAAAAAGATTTGAGGTTTGAAAGCATCAACATAATATTTAAAATGAATAATAATGGTAGCTTACCAATAGTTTTTTAGATATAAATGGCCTTCAAATATGGTAGTAGAATATTTTTATTACAACTCTCTTAGTAAGCACGCACATCGTTACAATGTACTTTGGATAATCTTCTATAAGGCTGGGCACATTGATGATGAAATCTTGGTGCTTCAATAGGGTAGTGAGGGTACACTTTTTCTTTGGACGTTCAGTGGATTAATTATGGGGGAGGAAGAGTGGATTTTTATTTTATCTTCAACAATATACTCTCAGTGGTTTGTACACTATTTTCATTTGTTAGATAGTTTCATTTCACTATTAAGTAAAAGAGGGTGCAAAAACCATGATATTGTCTTCATTGAGAGAATGCACACATCAAAAGAACCAAAAATTTTAAAATCTTAATTGAAAGCATGATATATAATTCAATTTCTAGCTTTGGTTGTTCGCAACAATTCTTCAATTGTTCCTTGGTGACATATCTGTTACATGCGTAGAGGGACACTTTTGAAGGTTACAAAGAGCCTTTCCCCATATTACAAAGGTTTCTATTCTATGGAGCATGCCTACATCAAATTTGACTAAACTTGAGATCCTAGATGTGGACTGTGCAGATATTATCGTTTTATTCCCTTCGTTAGTTAGTGCCTTTGGCCATTATAATTTCCTCCTACATTACCAGATTTCATGCTTGTAAAATAGTCACCACTCGAGCCTTGGTAAATAAATGATGTGCACTGTGTAGATATTATCGTTTTATTCCCTTCGTTAGTTAGTGCCTTTGGCCATTATAATTTCCTCCTACATTACCAGATTTCATGCTTGTAAAATAGTCACCACTCGAGCCTTGGTAAATAAATGTTTAATGGTTGGTAACATTTTTTTCAAGAACTTTTCTTATCTATTTATTTTTACATTTTTTTTATTATAAAGACTTATCTATTTATTTTTACATATTTTTATTATAAAGACTTTGTGTTAGGTTTATAATAGATATTGTATATAATGAATACATAATTGTTGATAATCACAGAGAGGGAAAGTTAATCCTTTAAGGGACTCTTTGAATATTCAAAAAATACTGAGCAAAATATTCATCATATGAAGCAATACGATTAAAGAACAACATTAGTGCATTTATATATCAACTTTCTATCAGTGATGCAATTTCGGTCATTAACATTCATCACCATAATGCAAAAATAAAGAATCGATTCATATATAATTAACCATGCATCTAAAGCAAGTACTGAATTCCTAACAAATGCTTGGTGGTAATAACTAATTTTTCTTTAAATACTTGCCAACAACATTAGGTTTAATGCAGTAAAAACCGTTAGATAAGGTATCTAATATCAATGTGACAATATATATCCACCATGCTATACATAATTAATTAGACTGAGTCTATGAAAATTGGTATGAGATCTTGAAAGACAAGATCACTCAAACAATGGTCATGAGATAAGATAAATATAAGATAATTTTAATGTCCAAACTATGTTTGACACTCAAATCAACACCAAAATGAAAAATTCCCAGTGGAAAATAAACCTAGGGTGTATTTTCTCATGAACTTCCTAACCTATATAAGTGTTTTTCCCTAACAAATCCTTACCTAAAATTAAAGATACCTGAACACTAAACCGATATGGTTTGGAGAAGAAAAACCAAAAAAGGGAAAAACCTTGTTTGAAGCTTGTCACTTTTCTTCTTACCTTCACTATGGGAAATGGATATGAAGCTGTCAGCAACTGATATGACTCAGAAGTGGCTATGAAGTTGTCAACATTGATATGATTCAGAAGTTCATCCCATACTAGATATAATTTAGTTTCATCTATCTCCTATTGAGTATTTATAGTGTCATTTCCCTTTAAACACCAATCCTCATTTCCAAGCCCATTCTAATTGGCACCAACATTGTTTTCCTTCCCTACATAATATTCTTGATCCATGTGGATATTGGTGGCCACCCGCCTATTCCACTTGGACCCCCACCATTATTTCTTTCAGTTTCCTTAATTGTACCATAGTTTACTATTTTTGGCAGTTTGAGGTCCCTATAATACTAGTGTATTTCCCTGATTATCATTAGTGTACCCCCCTATTTTTATTTTTGTGTTGATGTATATCCCATGTCGTTATTGTTTCACTCCATAGAATCCCACTATTGTTATTGTTTTACCATTACATTATTATTGTTATGTAGGCTCTGATTATATTGTGACCCCTTAGACTCATATATATACCAATGGGGTATTATCATTTGAATCATCAAATAATTGTTAATTTATGTAATGTAAAGGAGGTTTCCCCCTCGAAGAGGACAAATTTTTAAGTCGTTGATCTATCTTTTCTGTGAGTTGGTTGCATAACATTTGGTATCAGAGCTTTGGATTCTAGGGTTTCGTTTCTTCAAATAGGTCATCTTGGAATTTTTGCTATAACTTGTTTTCTACGAGGCTTAAGAAGTTGAAATTTCAACCACGTTGATTCGAAATCTTGATGAAATTCATGTGCAAATTTCATATCTTCGTTCACTACAATTTCTAATATATAATATGGGGAAGTTAGGGTTTTTGCAGGCTCCAGAATTCCATCTCAAACATGTGACCTAGTGAAAATCGTCATAAATTGTTGTTCTAGAATCGGATTTGAATTCTATAAAAAGTGACTGAAATTGCATGTAATGTAGTGTTTTTTGTAGTATTTTCACATCTAAATGTTGAAACAGTGACATGTGGAATCCAATACAACTTTTCTCTACTAAGTCATTCCATAATCCCGCCATTGTGGGAGATCTGGCATAAATTTATATTGAATACTATAATATTGGTATGAGTTATGGAATTAGAAAGAAGATTCAGAGGGCTACCACAAGACCAAATTCATACCTTGGAAATCTGAAATTATAGATATACAACAATTTCAATATCAAGCTCCAAAAAATAAAGAAAACAGTGTGTATTTTTTAAATTTTGTCATTATTTTTGTTTGAAAAATTAGTTTGAAGTTATTCAAAGGGAATGTTGAAGCATAGATATAAGTATTTTGGTTCTAAAATTCCTCCAATAAAAGAATTCTACACCCATTAGTCGCTCAGAAAGCTCTATTATGACGCATGAAGAGGAAGAATTGCAACATGATATATCAAAATTATGGGACCAAGTGAAACAAATTTCACTCTCACAAAGAGAAACCAAATATGACATGAATGGTTTAAAATAAGAAATGGAAGCTAATATGGATGGCATGAAAGCTAATATGGATGTTTTGAAACCATACATGGAAGGTTTGAAGGAAGGTTTGAAAAATTTTTTGCAAGAAAGGCTTCCCGAGTGTTACAAGGTAATCGATGAAAATCATGGCAAGGAAGAAAGGAATGTGAATTATGATTTTAGAGGCTCCAATGTGGGGTTTAAGAACCACAACATTCCAAATTGTTGAGATTTCAACAAGATGATGGAGCTTAGTGAAAAGAGTCGCCTTCACTAAGTGGGCCCGCAGGCTATTTTTGGCGCAAGTCTATTTTTAGACTATGTCTATTTTTCGACATATAGATCATGTCTATGGATTGCAGGTTGCTGTTTATAGATGATTGATAAAGTTGGAAAAAATAGATGGACTTCTATTTTTAGACCACAGCGGAGTGACACCACAGCGGAGTGACTGCTCAATCTAAATATAGAACAGTCAAATATTATTAGCTCATAATAATATTTAGACTATAAACTTTGTCGTATTCTCTTGGAGCACTTCAGGATGAGCTACGGATGTGGTACATGCAGATCCCAGAAGGAAATACGTGGTTACCTATGGGATGACTAATATTTGCATGCAGGACTTCAGTTAGAACTCAAGTGAGTTGAGTTTAGTGGACTGGAGGTGCAGTTGATGGAGTTGTGTTCAGTTTAGCTTTGTTAAACTGGTTGTATTTAGTCTAACTGGCAAATAGACTAGAGATGAGTTGGGTGAATTAGTTATTAATTAATTCACAAGTTATTAACTCATAATACAACTAATGAATACATCAGTTAACTCAGTTGCATGTCAGTGCATGTTCAGTTCAGCAGGGACAAGGGTTAGAGAATCAGATTGCTATCAGTTGTGACTATAGTTGTGCATCAGATCTTGCACAATCAAGGGATTGAGTATGCCAATGAGTTTTTCCACGTATTTGCCCACATTGCAGCTTGTGCTCACGTGATTTTTCCAAGTAAATATGTGGTTGCCTTGGAATTATCATCAGTTCTTGAGCAGGTATTAAGCAGCGGAGGCAGGCAAGCAGCGAAGGAGATTTGAGCCAGTGATTGATTCAGATCTGAGCTGTATTGTGTGTAACAGAGGTGGAGATATTTGTGAGAAGTATTATGCTGTGTAATGTTACATGCCTCAATCATTAATATACAGATAGTTGGGGTTTTTAGCGAGATGCTTTCCCCGGGATACATACTGTGTTAATGTGTGAATGCTCTTGATGTTTTATTGTTATTGATGCTGCTATATCGATGATCAACGTAGAGGAGCTTATGTATTGTGTATGTTTTCCGCAATAGTACATGATCAGGATAATCTCCATTGAATATGTGTTAAATTATTCAAAATTGATACATGGTATCAGAGCTGGTTGATTTGTAGAAGAGATTTCTACATGGTATCAGAGCTGTTGATCATCAGATCTACTATTCAGGAAGTGTTTACATTCTATTTCTCTAGGCAGAGTCTGTAATTGGGCCAGGTAGCCTCTGGATTCATCCTTCTTTTGGAAGGTGAGATATCCGGTGAATGCCCATACAGTCGATCTCTATACAAGAAATACTTCATTCTCACGAATTTTAGATCGGAAGCAGTTGAGTTTTTTTGAGCTGGTGGAATGGCGCTCAAAGATAAACTCAGAAACATCAAATGCGAGAAGGGTGATAATATTCCCAAGTATCTCACGAAGTTCACTCAGTGTCGAGATGAGCTGGGAAGTGTGGGGGTTATTGTCAATGATGAGGACTTGGTGAGCTTGGCTCTCCTTGGTCTTCCGAAGAGTTGGCATTCCTATCAGGACTCTGTCAATGGTCGGGAGAAG
>APFE031484433.1:1429-37246 GCA_000404065.3 Pinus taeda | reverse complement strand
TAATATTTAGACTATAAACTTGTCTTATTCTCTTGGAGCACTTCAGGATGAGCTACGGATGTGGTACATGCAGATCCCAGAAGGAAATACATGGTTACCTATGGGATGACTAATATTTGCATGCAGGACTTCAGTTAGAACTCAAGTGAGTTGAGTTTAGTGGACTGGAGGTACAGTTGATGGAGTTGTGTTCAGTTTAGCTTTGTTAAACTGGTTGTATTTAGTCTAACTGGAAAATAGACTAGAGATGAGTTGGGTGAATTAGTTATTAATTAATTCACAAGTTATTAACTCATAATACAACTAATGAATACATCAGTTAACTCAGTTGCATGTCAGTGCATGTTAGTTCAGCAGGGACAGGTGTTAGAGGATCAGATTGCTATCAGTTGTGACTATAGCTGTTGCATCAGAATCTTTGCACAATCAAGGGATTGAGTATGCCAATTGAGTTTTGCCCAGGTAATTTTCCCACATTGTTACTGTTCAAGTGAATTTTTTCAAGTAATACGTGGTTGCCTTGGATATATCAGTTTCTTGACCAGGTATTGAGCAGCGGAGGCAGGCAAGCAGCGAAGGAGATTTGAGCCAATGATTGATTCAGATCTGAGCTGTATTGTGTGTAACAGAGGTGGAGATACTTGTGAGAAGTATTATGCTGTGTAATGTTACATGACTCAATCATTAATATACAGATAGTTGGGGTTTTTAGCGAGATGCTTTCCCCGGGATACATACTGTGTTAATGTGTGAATGCTCTTGATGTTTTATTGTTATTGATGCTGCTATAATGATGATCAACGTAGAGGAGCTTATGTATTGTGTATGTTTTCCGCAATAGTACATGATCAAGATAATCTCCATTGAATATGTGTTAAATTATTCAAAATTTCTACACAAATATATATATGAGGAATTTTTATGGCAAGGATCTGGTAATATGATGCACAACACACACAAAACGTGCACATTGCTTCTTTATATTTAGAACATAATCAATTTGTATGGTATCGATGGTTTTGTTATGGTAAACCACTTGTTGCTTGGTAAATGTTTATGGAGGAAATGATATCACATTATGAGGATACAAAAAGAAACACCTTCTTTATCCAATTCATAAATCTCAAACGAAAGGGTTCAATGGCGGAGCACATTGAGAACTTCTAAAAATTGAATATTAGGGTAATTGATATTCCATAGGAGCATAGGATTGATGTATTCATAGGGACTTTGAAGGATAACATCAAACAAGAGGATCACCTTTGGGAACCTAATTCATTGGAGAAGGAATTCAAGGTGGCAAGAAAAGTTGAAAGTAAAATTATGGCAACAAGGAATGCTACCACTCACAACTATAAAGATGGAAGTGTTGTTGCTCCTAGCCTTCCAAAACCTACAAGGTTGACATCACAACAATAGTAGGAAAAAAGAGAAAAATGGATTTGTTACAATTGTGATAGAAAATAGACTAAATGTCATAAGTGTGCTAAGAAGAAATTATTCTACATAGATCAAGAGGAGGAAGAAAAGGAACAAGAAACATCAAAATAGGGGGATATACACTAGGAACTAACCCAAGAGAAAGTAGAAATAAATCCAACCATATATTCCAATGCATTGGCAGGAATTACCACTCAAACTCTAAAAATAGAAGGATATATCAAGAACAAAAAGGTAATAGTGTTGAATTATTCATGTAGTACTCATAATTTTATTCATTTTAAGATAGCCAAAGAGTTGAATTTATTCCTATATCCAACAACCGAGTGTCAAGTGATGGTTGCAAATGGAGGGACTATAAATTGCTCTGGAAAGTTCCATAATATCAAGCTAACCATGGGGGATTATTTATTGAATAGTACAATGATTTCCATTCCAATGGGTGGTGTTGATGTTGTATTAGGATTCCATTGGTTACAATCTTTGGAGACAATAGCTTTCAATTTTCAAGAACGTTTCTTGAAATTTTTTTGGGATGGAAAGGTAGTTGAATTAAGGGGTATCACAGGGAAACCAGGAAAGCTAATCAACTCTAAGGGCATGAAAATTATTCTGAAGAAAGAAAAATTAGGCATAATTGCACAATTATGTTCAGTAGAGGTTCAAACATAAAAATAATCTATTTCTCTAGATCTCCAAAAAGCGTTGGACAATCATTCCAAGGCATTTGAGACTCCCAAAGGCCTCCCACCTATCTGTGATCATGAGCATGCTATGCATTTGATTCTAGGAAGTGTTTCTCCAAACATGAGACCTTATAGATATCCCTATGCCCAAAAGAGTGAAATTGAACGTATGGTTGCAAAAATGATAGAGGATGGTATAATTCAACGTAGTCAAAGTTCTTTCTCTACTCTAGTAGTATTGATGCACAAGAAAGATGGATCATGGCATATGTGTCTGGATCTTAGGGAGCTTAAAATGCTCACCATTAAAGATAAATTTACCATTCCTATCATTGATTAATTTTTGGATGAATTACATGGAGGTATTTACTTCACCAAGCTCGATATTCATTCAGGATATCGTCAAATTAGAATGAATACTGAAGACATTCCGAAAACAACATTCAGAACTCATGAGTGTCAATATGAATTTTTGGTCATGCCTTTTGGCCTCACTAATGCACCTTCCATATTTAAAGGTTTGATGAATTCCATTTCCAAACCCTTACTTACAAATTTGTGTTAGTATTTTTTTATGATATACTAATTTGTAGAAAGTCTTGGAAAGATCATGTTCAACATGTTGACAGGGTGCTCAAATCAATGGAGGAGAAAGACTTATATGAAAAAACATTCCAATGTTTATTTGGAGTATAGGAGGTGGAATATTTGGGTTATATTGTATCTCATGAGGGTGTTAAGGTATACCCTAACAAAATTAAATCCATTAAGGAATGGAAAATCCCCACAACCATAAAGCATATTCGAGCCTTTCTTGGGTTGACAGGGTATTAGCGCAAGTTTGTTAAGAATTATGGGAGAACAGAAGCACCTCTGATAACACTACTGAAGAAAGATGCATTTTCTTGGACTCCATAATCAACTAAGGCCTTTGAAAATATTAAAGAGGCAATGTGCCAAGCACCAATATTAGTTATGCCTGAATTCACAAAAACCTTTATTGTGGAATGTGATACCTTAGGAAATGGAATTGGTGTTGTCTTAATGCAACAAGGAACACCCATTTCTTTTGAAAGTCATTCAATCAAGGGAAAGTATTTACACAAACCTATTTATGAGAAGTAAATGTTGGAAATACTAAATGCACTAAAGTAATGGAGACATTACCTAATGGGAAGACACTTCAAGGAAAAAAATGATCATGATAGTCTTAAATAATTTTTTGAAAAAAATATTATCTTTCGAAGAGAAGAAAAAATGTGTCAGAAAGATGTGGAGTTATGACTTTGAAATCATCTACAAAAAGGGGAAACAATAATGTTGCTGTAGATACACTCCCCAGAAATAATGAGGATGTGGAAGAATTGCTTTGTGTCATTTCTATTATCCAACCTAGTTAGATAAGCGAATCGAGGGATGAATGGAAGAATGACAAATAGGTGTGGGCACTCATTCAAAAGTTGCAGCAAGATCCTAGTACATCTGATACATTTAGATGGAAAAATGATTCATTATGGTACAAATATATCTTATATGTTTGTAAGACATCCCAACTCAAGAAAAATATTCTTTGGGAATTGCACATCTCCCCCTTAGGAGGGCACCCGGGATTTTTGAAAACTTACCACAGGCTCAAGAAGGATTTTTTTGGGATGGCCTTAAATCTTATATTCAAAAGTTTGTGGCAGAATGTTTGGTTTTCCATCAAAATAAAGTTGAGACAATTAAGACCCCATGTCTATTACAACCTTTAGCCATTCCAAGTCAGCATTGGGATGAGGTCTCAATGGATTTTATCACTGGTTTACCCAATACTAAAGTAGAGAGTGTCATCAATGTTGTAGTTGATAGACTTAACAAGTATGCACACTTTTGTGCATTATCTCATCCTTTTAAAGGAAATATAGTTGTTACTGCATTTATGGAAATGACTCAAAAGCTACATGGAAACCCAAATATTATTGTAAGTGAAAAAGATCACATTTTCACTGGAAATTTTTGGACGGAATTATTTTCCTGTCTTGGTACTCAAATAGCTCATAGCTCATCTTATCATCCTGAATCTGACGGGAAAACTGAGATAGTGAACAAATGTTTGGAAGGATATATTCTTTGCTTTGTATTAGATAAACAAACACAATGGGTCAAGTAGTTACCTCTATTTGAATGGTGGTATAACACTTCCTTCCATACTGCAGCAAAAATGACCCCATTTATGGCACTTTATGGATATGATCCACCATCCATCACATCATATTTAAGAGAAAATTCTAAGGTTCAAGTAGTGGAAGATCACATCGAGCATCAACAAACAGTTCTCCAACTTTTACAGGATAACCTCATTCTAACGCAAAATCGACTGAATCAATAGGAAGATCATCATCGCAGTGAAAGAAGTTTTGATGTAGGCGATGGGTATTTTTACGGTTACAACCATACAAACAAATGTCCGTCAAGCAAGCTAAGAAGGATAATAAATTATCACCCAATTATTATGGTACTTACAAGGTGCTACAAAATATTGGTACTATGGCGTAAAAATTGGAGCTGCCTACACCTTCTCAAGTACACCCAGTTTTCCATGTTTCATGCTTAAAGAAGGTTATCGGTGACAAGTTCTGAGTTTTAAAAATGTTTCCAAAACTTGGAAAATAAGGAAAAATCATATTTGATCCTCAAGAAGTCATGGAAACAAGAACCCAACAGCTATGAAATTGATTAATTTTAGAGTATATCATTAAGTGGAAGAAGTTACCTACTGAAGATTCCACATGGGAGGATGAGAATTTCATATAAAAGAATTTGAAACTACTCAAGCATTGAGGACAACAGTTTTTTAAAGGAGAGGGGCATGTTAAGTCCCTATAATACTAAATTATTTCCCTTATTTTTATTAGTGTAGCCCCCTATTGTTATTATTCTACCCTTGTATCCTCGATGGTGTTATTGTTGTGACCTATAGAAGCCCACTATTGTTATTGTTGTGCCCTTACATTATTATTGTTATGTAGGCTCTGAATTTATTGGGACCCCTTAGACTCCTATATATATGAAGGAGGTCTTATCATTTGAATCATCGAATAATTTTTCATTTATGTAATGTAAAGGAGGTTTCCCCCTCGAAGAGGATAATTTTTAAGTCGTTGATCTATCTTTTATGTGAGTTGGTTGCATAAGAGGCAGTTTTTCAGGTCCTTAACTTCTGGAGCCGTTTTGAGGCCCTAAATGACTTTTTTTGGAAAATGGGAAAATGTGAGTCTAAGATAGACATTTATAGTCAAAATTTTTAGTCCTCAAATAGATATTTATAATGAGGTATTGTGCATGTCAAACGAAGATCATATGCCAAAGTTACGACCCTCGGAGGTTGATGTACCAACCTCAACAAGTTCCATAATATTGGCGCTTCATCTCCTAGGTGTATGTTTTT
Organism: Pinus taeda; assembly: GCA_000404065.3. Lineage (NCBI taxonomy): Eukaryota > Viridiplantae > Streptophyta > Pinopsida > Pinales > Pinaceae > Pinus > Pinus taeda. The sequence goes on along the minus strand of APFE031484433.1, from coordinate 31,690 downwards.
GGATGTTTAGGATCTTTCATTTTTTCTGAACAATAAATAGGCTTTTTAACCTCATTGTAATAGAGTTTTGAGGCACGTAGTTACCACATCTCTTCTTAGAGATAAGCTACCATAGCCCAAGCTAGTTTATTTCCATTCTCTATGTAAGCATCTTCCAGTGCTTTGATATTAATGAAATGAAGATTTATTTCTAACGCATCTTTGTGTTTACGTTTATATCTGTGTTATGTTTCGTTCCTGAATAAGTTAAGATTAGTGGTATCATAGTGGTCTTCTCTTTCTCTATTTTTCTTTTCATGTCACCAACAAGGCTAGGGTATAAGGAGTTAGGGATCAAACTAGTTAAACCTTTGCAAGACCAACCTCACAAACCCTAACAACCTCCCATGGAAGAAGAAAAGAAATACGAGGGAGCAAGATATCCTTTCAAAATATTGCTCAAAGAATCCCTTGAGCTACAAAGGAATGCGATGATGTTCAAATTTTCCTAGATCCTTCGGCGGATTCCCATGGGCGATGCATCTTCATTTGACAACCACTTTGGAGGTGCCACTCCCTTCAAGGTACAAGTCAACTTTGACGTTCCCATATTTGAGGGCCACATAGATGCAGATGTCATAGATAGATGGTTAAATATGTTGGAAGGATACATTTTGGTTCATTATTTTTATAATAGGGAAAATATTACTTTTTCACTCCTCAAATCTGACCCCCATGTCAAGGACTGGTGGAAAACGTACTATGAACAGAGGGATGATAGAGAACCCTCACTTTTTTAGCCGCACCCACTTTGAATTATTTCTAAGACACCATCAAGTAATAATAACACTTTGTGGTGAGCTACGAGGACAAGTACATACAATGGACTACATTGCAGCAGCAAAGGGATCAAGATGTGCATGAGTTGATGAATCTTTTCCATACCTTGCACACAAAATTGGGTATCAAGGAATTTGAGAAACATCTAGTGCTCAAGTACTATAGTCGTTTGCACAAATACAATCAGGAGGAAATGGAGTTCTTAGATTTCTCCTCGCTTGGTGGAGCATACTAATATGCTACCAAGATTGAGCATAAATTCAAGCAGAAGAAGTGAGACTTTTGATCTGCGAACCTGAAGTAGAGAAAAGGCACCCCTACGCCACAGAGAAAAGGGTACAATCGGGCCATGACCCCCTAGGACAACTCCTCGAATCTGCAACACAAGAATAATGATAAGGAAAAGAAAGACACCGGAAAGTGGTGTTAGTTCCATAAAACTCCCACTGACAACACAAACGAATGTGCAAAAAGAAGGTGTCGGTGGCCTAGCTAAAAGACCTAGAGATAGATGCATGGTCTAATTCTGAGATGAAACCTTAGAAGGGAACTGACAAGGGAAATTTGATCATTGACGTTGAACCCACTATGATGGTAGCCACCACCATGCTCTAAAAGGTAGAATCTGAGGATCCGGAGTAGGGTTAGCACCTCTTCCACTTGCAAATGTGGGTAAAGGGTTCATTGGTACAATTCATCATTGACAGTGGGAGCGGGAAGAACCTGATCTCAGTTAAGGTCATTAACAGATTGAATCTACCAACAACGACACACCCATAGTCGTACACTATCGAGTGGCTCCACCAAGGGTGAGATCTCTATGTCATCCAGTAGTGTTTCCTACATGATAACATCAAGCCCTTTAGAGATGAAGTATTGTGCATTGTTTCCCCTCTGGAATTCTGTGATGTTTTATCAAGTTAACCATACCTATGGAAGATTCATGCCGGATATGAATCTAAACATCATTATGTTATTATTACTTTGGGTCAGAAATTGCACAGGATACTAGAGGTAGCACCGCCTATCGCCTTTTCTTTGATCTCCACTAAAAAAAGTAGTAAGATCATTTCCCATACTATGAAATTTATCTTCCTTATTATTCTCCCTCAGAGAAAGAGGAATATTTTAGCCACATCCACAGCCTCGATATAGGGCTCCTCCACAGGGAAGCAGCAGATGGACAAGGTTGTGGAGGAGTACAAGGGCATATTCACCTCACCCATAGGGGCACCCCTATAATGTCAAGTCAAGCACTCCATTGATGTGACCCTAGGCGCACCACTATCCAATCGACCAATCTACCAACATTCTATTCTAGAGAATGTGGAAATCAAGAGGTAGATTCAGGGGTTGTTACGAAAAGGGCACAGCAGGCCAAGTTCATCACCCTATGTGAGCTTGATCATGTTGGTATAGAAGAAGGACAAAACCTAGTGGCTCTGTATTAACTAAGGAGCGTTGACTAAGATAATTGTCCAAAATAGGTATGCAATCCCATAGATTGATCACCTTCTGGACCAGATCAAGGTGGCCAAATATTTTAGCAATATTTACTTAAAGTTTGGTTATCACAAGGTACCAATCGAACCCTCCAATGTGTGGAAGTATGCCCTCAAATCCAAGGAGGGCCTTTTTGAATGGTTGTTCATGCCTTTTGGGTTGACGAATTCCCCCTCAACCTTTATGTCATTGATTAACAACATCTTGCATCCCTTCACCAACTCATTCATGGTAGTATATCTAAATGACATCCTGATAATTAGCGAAAGTTGGGAAGAGCACATACACCATATTCGAAAGGCCCTACAAACCCTACGACAACACAAATTGTGTGCCAATTTGGAGAAATGCATTTTTGGTATGACCCAGGTTCAATATCTCGGGTACATCATTGATGAGTGGGGTTTGCATGTAGACCCAACCAAGGTACAAGTTATCTGGGATTGAACATCCCCAACCACTCTAACAGATCTCTGCAACTTTTTGGGTCTTTCCAATTTCTATCACAGGTTCATGTTGGGATTCTCTCATATCACTTCGCCTTTGAGTCAAGTAACCAAGGGAGGAGCAAAAGAAAAGCTATTTTGGTCTAAATCCCAAAAGAGGGTTTTTCTGAGTTGAAGTGTCACCTCTTCCCTGCACCAGTTCTCACATTACTAGACCTGCAACAACCATTTGAAATTGATACATATGCCTCTAACTATGATGTTGATGTAGTTCTTACCAAGAAGGGGTATCCAATGGCATATCACAGTGAGACACTTTCAGATACAGTTTGAAAGTATCCCACCTATGACAAAGAGATGTATTCCATCATTTAGGCCTTTTGATAATGGAAGAATTACATTCTGGGGAAGGAAACAATCATCCACACAGACCATTGACCCCTGCAGTTCATACAGACACAGGGAAAGTTGCAGAATGGTTTCCATCATAAATTGTCTACATATCTGTAACAGTTTCGTTTGAACATTAAGTAAAATAAGGGAATCACCAATAATTTTGCATATTTCCTCAGCTGACATTCTATTATGGCACTGACCACTGTGTTAGACTCTTGTGGACATGAGAATTCAGGATGGCCGCAACTTTAAAAGAGTGATCCAGAATTTAGCACCACATTCCAGATTCTCTTGGAAGGTAAGAAAGTACAATAATTTCACCTCCAGGATGCACTATTATGCCACCTAGGACACCTATATGTTCCTTCAAGCGAGCGTTCCAAGATGATTTGGGAGGTGCACTACATTTGCGTCAATGGAAATTTTGGGGTAGAAAAGACAGTGGCAATACTACAAAATTATTTTTATTAGCCAAGCCTTGGATGGGATGTTGAGAAGTACATCAGATCATGCACTGCCTATGTTATTTCCAAACCTAAAATGAAGAAGCAAGGCATGTATACTCCTCTTCCTACTCCTATTTGGCCCTGGGAAGTCATCTCCATGGATTACATGTCAAGCCTTCCTTCTACCACGCATGGAATTGACTATGTTTTTGTGGTCATCGACAAGTTCCCTAAGATGGCCATTCTTGCAGCCTGCAAGAAGAGCATCCTAATATAAGCCATTTTCAAACTCTTGTTTGAAAGTGTATGGGTAAACTTTTGGATCCCATTTTCCATAATCTCAAATTGGTAAAACAGGTTCATAAGTACATTCTAGTTAATCCTCTGGTCATTGTTGGATACCAATCTCACTAACTCCATGACCTTCCACCCCCAAACTGATGGCCAAACAAAGGTCATCAACATGATGATCATGCAAATCTTGCATGTACAACTCAAAGCACCTATGCACAAGCCTCCCCTATGTCTAACAACTACAATAAAGGTCTCCACAACTCAACTAGTCACAACCCCTTTCAGGTGGGATTGGGATTCCAGCCACTATGTCCCATTGATGTTGCCATACCACTTGGAGCTACTTAGGAAGATTCAACTCATGTCTAGCCTGAAGATATCAGATCTAGAAAATTCATTGAGAGCATTCAACACATCTTCAAATAGGTCCATGACATATTGGACAGTGTAAATACTAACTACAAACAGTGTCATGATTAACGTTAGGTGCCTCACAAGTTTGAGGTGGGCAATAAAGTTTGGTTACATTTGCAGAAAGAGCGCCTCGTTGGGGCCCATAACAAGCTTCACGTACTTTGATATGGTCCTTACACCATCACTAAGGCTATATGGGACAGTTCTTTCGATCTCAACATTCCACTGTTCCTTGGCCTACACCTAGTGTTCAATGTGGACTACCTTTGGCTATACTTTCCATCATTACTCGACACATCAGACATTGCATAACAACTCACACCAACAAAGCTAAACCCAGACTATGTGTAACACTCCACAACTTATCAGATCATGGGCATGCAAATCAAGACCACTCGCTAGTAGAAGATCCAACTATATCAATTTGTTAAAGTTGGCCAACTCCTACACTAAGGCAAGTGGCTCACTAGGGACCAAGTTCAGCAGAAGTTTCCCCATCTCATGGAGGCACTCAATGTAATGGGGAGAATTGCTTGATAAGAGGGGGGGCAATGATCTAGGTTGATAATGGTGGAAATCCACTTATTACACTTATATCCCCACCATTATTTCTTTAAGTTTCCTTAATTTTAGCACAATTTACTATTTTTGGCATTTTTTTGGGTCCTGAACTTCTAGAGCTGTTTTGATGCCCTAAACGATGTTTTTTTGGAAAGTGGGAAAACATGATTAATCAACTAAAGTTTTTAGTTAAAATTTCCAGTCCTCGGCTAGAAATTTCTAATGAGGTAACGTGTGCATCAAATGCAGAACATATGCCAAAGTTACGACCCTAGGAAGTTGATGTACCAATTTACCCCAACAGGGCCCACAATTTTGGCGCTTCATCTCCTAGAGTTAGGTTTTTGGATGTTTAGGGTTTTCCATTATTTCTCGATAATAAAGTCTTTTGAGCCTCATTGTAACACAACACAGAGACTTGTAGCCACCATTTTGTATGTAAGCATATTTCAATTGTTTGGTATTAATGAAACGAAGATTTATTTATGTTACATATCTATGTTTATGTTTATATCTATATTCTATTTTGTTCCTGCATGAGTGTGTACCACTTCCATGCAAAGTGCACCAGTACTACAATCTAGATATTCCTTATTAATATGACTTTCCCCTTCAAAGTTTCTACATCCTGAGATCTCCCATTCCCCTTTAGGCATTTCCGATTTAAAAAAATTTTAATTATCAAACAATACTAGAGGATGTATCCTCAAGCTATTATTCTTTTTCTGATGTGTTTCTCCAACATCTAAGGAAACAATCTTTGATCTATACAAAATTCCATGTTCAAGAATAAATCGAGTGCTAGAGACTTCTTCATCCTCCTCCATTTTCCTTTGGAAGCCCTTAAGACTCTCCGGATTGTTTGATGACTCCACACTTTCGTCATTCTCCTTAAGGACCCTCTTAAGTTTCAATGAACTACTGAAAGACTCTACACTCCTCTCCTTGTGGTGAAACTTTAGTCTCGAAGGAATCATTGCCCTATCAAGTTCCTCTATTCTACCTTTCCAATGTTGATTCAACCAATGTTGGATCACTGGGACTGGAATCCCAAACTACTTAGGGAAATCCTTCTTCCAAAAGGAAGTAGCATAATTTTTTTTCCATTGAGGTGTAGAAATAAGCTTCATTGGGTCGCAAACCATCAATGTCAAATTTCGCAGATCTAGGACTCCAGACTACCCCATATGTGGATAAATTTATCAATGTGTCAGTCCCAATAGTGATCCTTCCAACACCAACCATAAAATCCTCTCCCTATTCTTTTACAAGATGGTGGCCAAAAAGGTAAATTGTGCAATCAATAAGGGGAACCAAATAATTATGCAGGTAGAGTGGCTAAACGACCTCCACCTTAGTTAGATCACATGCAACAACAATGAGATCTAGAATTGAATTGGTAAAGAAGAATCTACAAATGAAATGAAATATGTTCATTTGGGTACTAATCAGATACATAATCATACAAAACCTATAATAAAAATATGTGGTCATTTGGGTTCCTAGACAAAGAATCACATAAAACCCCCAAATAAGATCCCAAGGTGTAAGAACTTTGTCATTTGGCCCATATGGACATAATTGTTCTTATATTTTATTGTAAAAACACAGTAGAACTTGCCATTTTTTTCTCCAAGTAAATAAAAGGAAATGAGAACCAAAAAAAAAAGCCAACATGCATTGCAAGTGTGTCCCACATACCTTTCAGGAGAAAGACTTCTTTTGTAGTCTTGTGAATCTGCTGCATTACTCATTCTAGTGACCAAGAAATTAGATAAGGTTCGAGAAATATTTTTGAATGAACCACCAAAATAATCAGCCATTTGTTTCTCTGTCACGTCACTCTGTAAATTGGAGCCATTAAATTCCTACTAAAATAAAAAATATTTGAGGTTTGAAATCATCAACGTCACATTCAAAATCAATAATAATGGTAATTTTCTAATATTTCTTTTAGTTAATTTGGGCCTCCTTTAGATAAAAATGGCCTTCAAATATGGTAGTAGAAGCTTCTAATTACAATTCTCTTAGTAAGTGTGCACATTGTTACAATGTACATTGGACAATATTTTAGAGGACTAGGCACACTGATGAAGAAATATGGGTGCTTCAATAGGGCAGTGACGTTACACATTTTATTTGCAAGTTCGGTGGATTAATAATGAGGGAGTAAGAGAATATTGTTATTTTATCTTCAACAATCTACTCTCAATGGTTTATACTTGTCTACATTTGTTAGATAGTTTCATTTCATTGTTAAGTAAAAGTGGTTGCAAAAAGGATGATGTTGTCTTCATTGAGAGAATGCACACATTAAAAGAACTAAAAATTTTAAAATCTTAATTGAAAGGATGATATACAATTCAATTTGTAGCTTTGATTATTCAGAACATTTCTTCAATTATGCCTTGGTGACATATCTCTTACTTGCCTGCAGGGACACTTTTCAAGGCTAGAAAGAGCTTTTGCCCATATTACAAAGGATTATATTCTATGGAACATACCTACATCAAATGTGATTAAATTTGAGATCTTGGATGTGCAATGTGTAGAGATTACCATTTTATTCCCTGCATTAGTTAGTGTCTTTGGCCATTATAGTTTCTATAGGTTTTAATGCTGTACATAAATTACCTGCATACGAATTCTAAAAACAGAAAATAAATAATGGCAAGAGCATAAAACATAAAACAGATATACACAGAGATTTTACCCTAGATCCCAAAACCAAGACTACCAAATTGATTTTTCATTATGTTCCTTTCAATGTTACAATACATATATATACATGTTGAAGCATCCATAAACCCCAATTCATTAACCCTAGATTATAACATAACCATAGTTCACTTGGTTGGATCTACAAAATACCATGGATCGAAAACAATCACGCCGAAAACCATGTGCGAAATCCATGGACAAAACCATAGGCTAGTCGTGGAAAGAATATAACACAACCCAACATTCTCCCACCTTTTGTTTTCTTTCCACAGGGGGGCACAGGAGAGCTTAGTCATTGATCCAACCTTGCAATGCCCATTGTTTCTTTACACTGAGAGAACTTCTTAGTGCTCACAAACTTTGTCAATGCATCTGCAGTGTTCTTTAAAGTGTCCACCTTTACCAATAACACCTTCTTGTCCTCAACCATATCCCTCACAAAGTGATACTGAACATCAATGTTCTTTGTCTTTGAATGATAAGTAGGGTTCTTTGCCAAGAAAATTGAACTTTGGTTGCCACATGCTATCCTTATAGCTCGTTGTACTAACCCTGTACTTGAACACAACCTCTGCAACCAAACTCCTTCCTTTCTTGCATGAGTGGCCGCCATGTATTCTGCCTATGTAGTTGAAAGTGCCACTAGAGATTCTCTTACTCATCCAACTCACTGCAACTCCAAATAGGTTAAACACATATTCACTTGTAGATCTTCTCTAATCCATATCTCCAACCGAGTCTGCATCAACAAAGCCATAGATGTACAAAACTCTATCTAATCCTGGTCTTCCTTGTTAGCTCAAACCATAATCACTAGTGCCACACAAATACCTGAAAACCCGCTTCACTATTGTCCAATGCTCCTTCCTTGGTTTTGACATAAACATGCTCAATACTCCCACTGCAAGTGCAATGTATCGTCTAATACATACCATTTCATACATCATACTATTGATTGCACTTGCATATGTAACATGGTGTTATCGGGAAATCTAGTGTCCACTCGGAGCTACTAGTCCCACTAAGATGGGTAGCTATATTAGAAACAAACAAACCAAAACTACTTTCGCTTTCCTTTATGAGAAGTAGATAAGAGGGGAACAAAGGACACCAACCTCAGTCTTGCGCTTGGTTCCTCTCCCTTCTGACAAATCATTGCCGCTTCTTCTTCGCTTACCCAACTTCAAAGAGCACTTGTAGAGAAAAAGAAACATAATACTATCGAAGAACAGAGATCTACCATCATAAACAATATAGGACCAGATAAATATTGACCACAAAAATGCGTATATCATCAAACATACAAGAATTTGGAGGAAAACTTGAATAGCTCTATTAATATCAAGAATAGAAAAGAGGATTACAACCCATTGTTCTGACCCAACATCATCCTCCTAGCATGAAAGCCCTTCTTCACCTCATGAAAAGCTTAGATCACCCAACACTATGATATTGCACCAGGAAACCAACAGCACTTCCTTACAAGATACAAGATTCCAGCCCTCGAATCTCTGTGATGAGGGATCCATATATAGATGTTTGCAGCGGGTGAGTCAGCTTCTGGGATTTTGATTAGTGTCCTCTCTCTGATAGTTCTTGATTCCACTTGGAGATTGATGATCTCTTACTCATCCCTGGGTGAATTCAGAGAGGCAAGTGTCACAGGAGAAGTTTCTGGAAGATTCCATGACCATCCACCTTGCAAATTGTCTCTGCCATTTGTCTACTCTCGCCCATCGCACCCTATAGTGGGATTTCCAGTATGCATCGCACTTTTTACACTGAGCAGGTGAGATGCATCGCACCCTCTGCACTGGGCAATCTGTATGGTCCAGTTTTGACCAGTTCTGAGTAGTTTTCCATGGAGAACTTCTGGGAGATGATGTAATCAGCAGAATTTGATCCTTTAGGGTGTGAAGCAACACTTTAGGGACTTAGAAGCCCTTGGTTTATGGACATATATGATTGGGGTTACAATTCCCAAAAATGTCTATAACAGTTTCCCCCTAAAGCATGAGGTCGTTAATCTTTTGATGTCGGGTGAAATGCTTTATCATGAGGATCCGAAGTTTTTCTGAGCTGGAAGGCGACCTGTAATAAGATACAATACAATACATTATCTTCATAATATTTTCATGATCTAGCTGAGGTGGGCATTCCCATGCTCAGCTTTATAAATTCATTTCCATGTACATAGGACAGACAACCATCTGTGTAGCAGACTGATGGTTTGGACGGAGTCATCATCCTTTGATTCAGATGATCATATGTTCAGCAATAATGTACATTTGATGTCTTTATTTCCCTGAATATATCGCAGCCCGGATGGATGAAACTAGATCTAGGGTCTTCAAACTCATTCAATCTTCGCCCGGAGTACAAGTTGATCCATGCGAAAGATGTTCTGGAGTCAAACATAGAAAGACAGATCACCTGATTACCAGCCAATGATGTAAGCTGTTAACAGGCGCGAGAGGAATCACCGATAATGATGATGACCCTCAAGGTATGACAGTACAATTAACGTGGTGTGAAAATGGGAGTTGGTGTCGAACACCACGTAAAATCTTTCGGTTGAAGGCCATTGATGTAAACCTGTTGCCGGAAGTCAGAAACTTGCCATTGATGCATGCAAGCTTCAAAGTACTGAAAGGGTTGTTCCTAGGGCGACCTCTCGGATAATGAGCTGACGTCGACGAGAAGTGACCCATCGTAGGAGGGTCTTAATGAATCCCACATCTACGACACAGAACAGAGCAAATGATTTTGTGGAGGTGAAAACGATCTGATGATACAAGGTTCAAGGTGGCGGTCATGAAAGAATGGAGCGTGAATGTATTGCAGCGGATGAGACACAGGTGAATTCTCTGAGTGACTTCTCTTGAACATACCAATGACACTGAAATGGATTGCTAACATTAACCCTAAAGATGGATGGTATGATGGACCAATGGTGATATGACCAGTGAACGGAATAACCCAACCTGACTCAGACGTGGAGTGAAAGTGTCATGTTCAAGAGCGACTTGCTACCAATAACGTTTCTTCGAGTTTTCTTCCCAATTTTCCCCAGTCATTGCTGACCAATACCTCTTTATTTTTATCAAGCTTGAGGAGGATAACATATGCTTATTCTATAATTCTCCCTTCGGGCGAACCCGTCGCTATGTTTTAACGAGCCTAGCGACAGTGAAACTCGTTCTCCTCTATATGGACAAGTTTGCTGCTATTGATTTTAACGAGTTTAACGAAAATGATAACTCGGTCCTTTTTCAATTTTAGAGAGTCTGAAAAGGGACGGAAAGGAAACTCCAATAATCCTTTTTCGTCATATAATCCCTTAAGTTCAAAAAAGTATAAAATAATATGAAAGGATGAACTTTCGATAGTTTTAACGAGCCGAACAGGACAAGCGCTCGATCTTTTTGTGATTAAAATCTAGAGGAGGGATAGCACTTCCAGTAGCTTTAACAAGTTGGAGAGGCCAATTGCTCAACAATCTTTTCATATTTTGCGAGTCAGGCGAAAATAGCTTAAAGGGGACTCGTTCTTTGAGGAACGAGTGATGATTTCAAGTAGCAGCTAATTCCAGGTAAGGTTTGGAATTTTCCAATCATGGCAGTGTCACAAGGATGGCTAACAGAATCACTCATCGCAGATGTTCCTCAAAAAGGGTAAACAATCAAATGGAGGCATACGATCGGCTAAAACAGAGTGGAGGTGATGATGAGAACACGACTAAGGCTCAAAAGCTAATGATAATGCATTCACAATGGTTATTTACCAGAGATTGGTTCATTTTTTAGTGAGCTTAAACTCTGCGGGAAATATTTGCTCATTGCTTAGGTTTAATTTTTAACGAGCTTGAACTTGGCATAAAAACTGCTCGTGACAGGTTTATTTTTTAACGAGCTTTAACCCTGTGTTAACACTACTCGTGGCCTGGTTTATTTTTTAATGAGCTTGAACCATGCGACAACATATGCTCAAATTCAATTTCATGTTTACACAAGCTTGAAATGAAAAACTATGCTTGTTATAAGTTCGCATGCCCCCAACATAATAACGCAAATTGAGGTGCATGCCCCCCAAGCTTCATTGCATTCAACACAGTGTTTGGAATGAAGGTTTACCTTCGAGATCTTTGAAAGAATCAACTTGGATTTTACGAGATCGTAATCAAAGACTCGATTTGGAAAGGGAGTTGTTTCATTTTTTAATGAGGTTGACACAATAAAAGAACTATCCTCAAAACTTCTTGTTTCATTTTTTAACGAGGTCGACACAAGACAAGAATCATCCTTGAGGCGACCTTTGATCACAACTCATAAGGGGTCATGAAGGAAAGATCTAGTTCAAATTCCCCTAGTACATAATGTACAACATCACTGAATTGATTATTAGATGATGTAGCTATGGTAGGGTTTGGAGGCAATACCTCGCGATGATCTACACTATCAAAATGTTCAAATTTCTTCTTCATCTTTGTTGATGTAGAAGATATCATGTGACAGGTTTCCACTGTAGCCACTTCTGCCAGATCACTTGGAGGCGGAAGGGAAAAAGTCCCCATTAAGGAAGGGTCTTTTAGGAGACCTACTCCAATATTTTGAAGCGATTGAGAGCTTCCATGGATCAATAGAATGCTTCCGGTAACTTGAGAACTATTGGGGAGAAAGGTTTGTTGATCAACAATTGTAATTCCTCCTTGAAAGGGAAATGCAAACTTTCTAAGTAAATTGACACAACAACAGCCATAGCATAAACCCAGGGCCTTCCTAGTAGGATATTGTAATCGAGGTTCCCATCGATAACTTCGACGTCAATTTCTACTGTCTTGCCCCCCATTTCAACTTGCAAGTTACTTAATATCCCATACGGCATGTATTGTTCTTCCATCGAACATTTTTTATGTCGTTGATGATCGTGACAAGGGTGGAGAGCCTAAAGTTGTCCAACAACTCAGTTACATAATACAGGTAGATGCCCCCTCATCAATAATTGTTCGATGAACAGTTTTATTGAGGGATTTCACTTGAATAAGGAAAGCGAGCTGAGCTGGTAACTACGGGTCATATCCTTTATGATTAAAAGCCACAATATTGGAATCTGTTGGGTCAATCCCACCTATTGCTGATAATAGAGCCTGCTTCTGGGAGGGGCAATTTTGCAGTACCTCAAGTGTCGACATAGCAGACGGAAATTGGGCCAGGTCCTCTACTATATTGTAATTCTGTGCTGCTCTAGAACGAGGATTAAATTTAGATTTGTGTACTACTCCCTTTGGCGGCTTTATCGTTAGCTCAAGAATGATGGGTGGCACAACTTCGGTCGAAGTTGTTGTCGAACTACTAGGTTGATCATTAGCCTTGTTGCTCGATAGTTGTGGATTCCCGTAATCTTTATTCCTTGTCGATATAAAAGCATCATTTTGCTGTTTTGAGATGGATAACATAAGCACTTAGGATGGGGAAGCATGATCACTAGAAACCAGGTTTATTTCTGGGCTCGGAAATGGATTAGTCAACATCGCTGGGGTATTTAAAGTTCTTCAAAATTTCATAACCTTAGCTTTATGTGGACAATCTTTCGTGAAATGCTCATCGTCGCATATGTAACATGGATAACGAGGTTTCTTTTGCCCAGTAGGGTTTTCAGAAGATTTTTCAGGAGGTGAATTTTCCTGTTTCTTCTTATTATTTCTCCCTTTCCTCTTGCCCCCTCGTTGCTTTGGATTTTTTCCCCTGTCAGTCGACACGGCATTTGCATTTTGACTAGAAACCGTACGAGCTTTCTTAGATGTAGCCTTTGCGGTTTTTGTGCTTGTCGTACCTATCACGCCATCACCAGCATGAGGGTGTTTGTTTGATTTAGGAGGAGGAGGAACGGAAAACTCTGGTCTAGGAGGATCAGGAATTTTGTCATAGAGCATGCCAGACTGAGTATAGATCAAGTCTAGATATTGCGCACGAGAAATGACTTGCTCTTCAGTGACAACTCCCCCCTTAGCCACATCTTCTGTAATAGAAGGTAACAATGACTTAATAAACCATTCAGCTAGCAGCTGATCAGGAACATTTTTTTTACCATTCGATGACGACGTTGCCACTCATGAATATGATCAGATATGTGAGTGGCTATCGTCTGCTTAAAATTGGTAAGAAGCTTCATTCTTGTTTTGTACCTTATTAGTAACTTAAAATGGGTTAAAAAGGTGGTGGAAAGGGTGTTGAACTTATCAAACAAAGCTCTAGGCAATTCTATATACCATTTAGCTGCCGGACCTGTTAACGTCTGCTGAAAAAGGCGAAGCCTAATCGAATCATCATTCAGGGTGTTGGATGAACACCACAAATGGAATGTCATCACATGATTCGACGGATCTTCACCTGGATTTCCATTGAATTTAGGAGTATCAGAGGGAAGTTTATGAGGAATCACAGGCCACCAAGGGGCGTAAGAAATTGGATCATTCATCAGCCGGTTTAGATCTGGTAATTCTAGAGTTGCTACAAAGGGAAACTGTTGATTCAGGTTAGACGAAACATACCTAGGATAAGATGGGATTGCCTGAGCAGTGGGTGTTTGCATACCAGCATAATGTATTTGATGTTGGTAACTTTGATAAGGTTGATGGGCATAACCATTATAGTATGGTTGTTGATAATCGCTTTGGAAATGCGGTTGCCCATTACTTACAAAGACTTGTTGCTCAGGTCCTTGATATGATTGCTGGAATTGCGGTTGTTGATATTGAACCAGCCATGGTTGTTGGACCATTTGCTGTTGTCCAATACTGGATGATTGACCAAGATGAGGAGTCATAGTACCTATTTGAGCCTAAGTCGCTCCAGATAAGGAAGCACTAACTTGAGGTTTTGATTGGATCGCTGATATGAGAGGTTGTTGTATTGCAACCTGAGAAACTTGGGGTTGACATACAACAGGTAGCGCTTGTACTTGCGATGCAGTCACCATAGCAGGTATAGTGGGAATATTCGACACAAGATGGACTGGTTGCATTGAATATACAACCCTTGGTTGCTGAGGCAGTATTGGTACCCAACCACTAGATGTCATTCCAGTTTGACCAAAACTTTGTTGTAAACTCCCATATGGTTGTTCTCCAGGAGGGAACAATGAAAAGGCATATTGCCCCCCATATGGTGGCAATCCAATACTTAAAGGGTAGATTGGCCTTTGAAGACACATTGGATCAATTTGTTGAGTTTCAACATAAGAAATACCAGATGAGAATCCGGATGAAGAAATAGGAACTAACCATGTCATCGAAACAGTCCCTGATTGGACTCCGGCTTGTTGTTGATAACTTGTCGGGATAGATGGCATACCATAAATAATTGTAGGAACAACAGTAGGAAGCTCTGCCGTAGCTGTGTCAGTTGACACAGTCCTAGATGTTGATGGTTGTTCAGACATGTTTAGTCTATCCAAAAGATTTCCTAGTGATTCGACAGGAACTTGAGATGAAAAAGAGCTAACTTCTGTAGTAGAAGGATGTAAGTAGATACCAGTTCCAAAATGCACTGGAGTACTGGGTGGAAGATCCTCCACTATAGCAATCAATCCAGGTGGAAGAGGTAGACCGTCAGGTCCGTAAAATATTTCTGGTGCCGAAGAAGGTATAGACTCTGCAATGACAGATGTTGGAGGGGTGACACCTTCTGAATCAGGCCCAGGTGGAGCTGTTTCAGGAATAGAGGTGTCTACCGTTACATTAGGATCAGTTCTAATGTCCTCTTGTAACTGCGGAACTTCTTCGGTAAAGGCATATGTACCAGAAATAATTGGAGTAACTGTAGTCTCTGACAATGTTGAAACACAAGTTTCAAATAAATTAGGTGAATTCGACTCAATTAAACGAGAATGCCTTGCCTTGGATGGTTTTATTTCTAGGGTCAAAGACGGTTGACTCGCTAGCCTTCGCAACTGACGGGGTTTTGATTGAATTTATTCCACAATTGTGGTCGATCAACTCAAAATAAAAGGGGAAAATGATTCCGAACTAAATGAATTTTAGACGCTTTGATACAGCTTGTTTTTTCAATTTTTAAGATTCGAGAAAAAACAAAAGATGACTCTAGTTGCCTTCGATTTTTAATGAGCCTAAAGTGACAAGTGCTCAGATGGACCTTTTCTTTTAAGGAGTCTGAAAAGGAACGAAAGAGACTCCTCTGGAAATCTAGATAGAGGGATTACCAAACCAATCGCAAAACTGCAGAATACTTTTTACGGTATGGCAGTCAATCTTCCTGAATGTTGTGTTTAGTGCATTTTGATCGATAGGGCGGCAGACACGGCTTCCTAAGGATAAAGGATATAGCCTACTGTGGTCTCCCAATATATACTCGACGGTACGTGGGAGCACAAGCCTGTACTGGCACTTGTCGTCTCACAGAGGAGGAATCACCCAACCAGCAACGAAAGTGATAGTTACCAGGCTTTACGACGCTGGAATACGTCTCTACCCTAGACTTCTAATGTTGTGCGTTGGGTTCCAAAGCGTTTTTATGTTCATTTAATTTATTTTACAGTTGGTCTTGCTTAAGAAATTTTCCTTTCAGGTTCACTGCATGATGTAGATATATAATTCCTAAAATGCAATCTAAGATGATAAACAATCATTTAATCTTCTTTTTGCAATGAAAATCCTAGCTACTAAGGAAAGAGAAATGAGATTCTTTCAACATAGAGCACAGAGCACACACTAGATGCATTGTCCTAAAATCAAACAACAAGCCAGTCTAAATGCAAATGCACATGCATGTATTTGTTTTCCGCTTTCTTAATGTGTGAATGACAAAAAATAATGTTTGAGTACAAATCTAAAATTATCTTTTCAAAGCGACAATACTAACAAATTTCTCTTCAAAATGAAAGGAAGATAATGACGACACTTTGCGATTTTGAATTGAAAATTGTTTTCGACACTTGAAAAACTACTAATTCAAATCAAATACAAGAGTAGCAGTATAATCGACCATCAAGAACAATAGGATTCTTTTCTACAACTGAAAACGACACTTGAGACACTTCCAAATCAAGAAACAACAGTCCAATTACGCTACTTCTTTGTAAAAGAGAACTTAAAATGGCGCACAATACACAAAAACATTCACAGTTCTTTGCACAATGGAGGCGGAATAATGGAAAGGAAGGGAGTTTCCACAGTGATATACTGATCACAGACAGCAAAACTCCTTAATAGAGCTGAAGAGAGTGAAGAAAAACCAAAGTCTGAAGGCAAAGTTAGCCTTATCTAATCATCGCACCTATTACACAGGGAAATAGGGATGCATCCCACCTACTGCACACGGGAGATGCGATGCATCCAAACTTCCTTGAAGAGAGGGTGAGATGGTAGTAGGACAAGACTTTAATTTGGTTCTTGATCAGAGTTTGCAACTCATTTCAGGGATTTAGGCTGAGCAAGTGATGTTAAATAAGTATAAATCACAGGGGTTGATCTAATGAGGTTACTATAGCCACCACCATGGAAATTAGAATGTTTACAAATCAATTGTTCAGTTTATAAACAAAACCCAGAGATAGACTGAAGTAGCATTGATCTACTTTGCACTTGCATAGAAAATGCAATTCGAAGGCTAGCTGGATTGACTTCAAGCTTCGTCTGTAAGTTTATAAAACAAACAAATATAGACAAGCAAACAAGTTATTCGCTCCCCAGTGGAGTCGTCATTTTTTTATTGGGAAATCTAGTGTCCACTCAGAGCTGCTAGTCCCATTAAGACGGGTAGCTGTCTTAGAAACAAACAAACCAAAACTACTTCCGCTTTCCTTTATGAGAAGTAGATAAGAGGAGAATAAAGGACACCAACATCAGTCTTGCACTTGGTTCCTTGCTTGGTTCCTCTCCCTTCCGACAGATCTTTGTCGCTCCTTCGCTTACCTAGCTTCAAAGAGCACCTGTAGAGTCAAAGCAGCATAATACTATCGAAGAACAGATATCTACCATCAAAAACAATATAGGACCAGATATATATTGACCACACAAATGCATATATCATCAAACATACAAGAATGTGGAGGAAAACTTGAATAGCTTTATTAATATCAAGAATAACAAAGAGTATTACAACCCATTGTTCTGACCCAGCGTCATCCTCCCATCATGAAAGCCCTTCTTCACCTCATGAAAAGCTTAGATCACCCAACACTATGATATTGCACCAGGAAACCAACAGCACTTCCTTACAAGATACAAGATTCCATCCCTTGGATCTCTGTGATGAGGGATCCATATATAGATATTTGCAGGGGGGTGAGCCAGCTTCTGGGATTTTGATTAGTGTCCTATCTCTGATATTTCTTGATTCCACTTGGAGATTGATGATCTCTTACTCATCCCTGGGTGAATTCAGAGAGGCAAGTGTCACAAGAGAAGTTTCTGGAAGATTCCATGACCATCCACCTTGCAAATTATCTCTGCCATTTGTCTACTCTCACCCATCACACCCTACAGAAGGGCTTTCCAGTATGCATCGCACTTTTTACACTGAGCAAGTGAGATGCATCGCACCCTCTGCACTGGGCAGTCTGTATGGTCTAGTTTTGACTAGTTCTGAGCAGTTTTCCATGGAGAACTTCTAGGAGATGATGTAATCAGCTGACCTTGCTCCTTTAGGGTGTGAAGTAACACTTTTAGGGACTTAGAAGCCCTTGGTCTATGGACATATATGATTGGGGTTGCAATGCCCAAAAATGTCTATAACACATGGGACATGTCCTCTTCCTCTTATTGTGTCTTGGGACACTGTTCAGTAGATAAATTTACACCTACAGGAATAGGAACCTTCACCGGTTTACTATCCTGCATATTAAACCACTATAGTATTGTCTCAAAATACTTCCTATGGTTTAACCAGAGCTTTCTCTTTGCTCTATCTTGTTAATTTCCATGCCCAAAATATAGTTTGCAACACGAAGATCTTTCATGTCGAATTTGGAGGACAATTAGGTCTTCAAATCCTGGATAATTTCTTTGTCATTTCTAACTAGAAACATATCATCCACATACAAGAACATATAAATAAGACGGTCACCAATTAATTTAAAATACACGTAGTGATCTTATTTGCTTCTAGTGAAGCCAAGTCCCCGTATAAATGTATCAAATTTTTGATACCACATCCTTGGTGATTGTTTTAACCCATACATAGACTTTTTTAACTTTCATACCAATTCTTTCTTACCCTTCACCGCAAAGCCTTCAGGTTGCTTCATGTAGATCTCTTCTTGCAGATCCCCATGAAGAAATGTTGTCTTCACATCCATCTGTTCTACCTCAAAATCAAAAGCAAAAGCAACAGATAAAAGTAATCTAATAGAAGCTACTTTGGCAACAAGAGAAAAAATATTACCAAAATCAACTCCTGGCACCTGGGAATAACCTTTTGATACCAACCAAGCTTTGTATTTCTCCACCTTTACTTTTACATCCATTTCTTCTTGAACAACCTTTTGCTACCAATGGATTTCCTTCCATCTAGCAACTCCACCAAATCCCAAGCCTAATTTTTGTGCAAAGATGCCATTTCATCAACCATGGCCTCTTTTTAGAGCTTTTTGTCCTCTGAATCTAATGCTTCCTTCACAGTTCTGGGATCATCATTAGTAATAGACAAAGAAAAAATTGAACAGAAAGCAAATGGAATATACCTTTCTAGCTGCCTTCTTTCTCGAACTGATCTTCTTACAACTAGGGTTTTTGGCTCCTCATCTTTTGATTCCTCTTCTACTATAGAGTCTGATTCTTCCTCCTTTAGCTCAAACTATATCTTCTCAGGTTCCTTTGGTAGGACTTCATGTTTACTAACATATTTCACCTCTTTAAACACCACATCTCAGTTGTACACAACCTTCCTTGTTACTGGGTTCCAAAGCTTATAACCTTTTAAACCATCCTTATACCCAATAAAGATGCACTTTTCAGATTTACTATCCAACATTGTTTTTTTCTCCTTTGGAACATGTACATATGCATCACATCAAAATACCCTCAAATGTGAAAGAGAAGGTTTCTTACCAATCCATACCTCTTTTGGAGTCTTATCCTCCAACGCTAATGAAGGTGATCTGTTGACCAAGTAACATGCAGTCTTCACTACCTCTGCCTATAATTCTTGTCCTAACCTGACACCACTGAGCATGCTTCTTTCCCTTTCCATCAACGTCTTCTTCATTCTTTCCGCAAATCCATTTTCCTCAGGTGTGTATGGAGTATTCTTCTGTCGTGATATACCACTCTTCTTACAGAACTCTTTAAATTCCTTCTTGCAAAACTCTCCATCGTTATCTGTATTCAACACCTTTATCTTCTTCTCTGTCTGGTTTTCCACTAGAGAGTTAAGTTCTTTAAACTTGTCAAACACTTCAAATTTCTAGTTGAGTAAATATATCCATGTATTCTTTGATAATTCATCTGTAAATTATACATAGTACATATACTTACCTAGTGATGGAACCGACACAAGTCCAAACACATCACTGTGCACAAGCACTAATATCTGTTTCGCCCTTTTACCACCAGACATCAAACTTACCCGATTCTGCTTCCCATATACAAAATTTTAATAGAAATAAAAATCCAAAGAGCTATCAGACATAACTTATACCATACCTTTACCATGAAGTATTTGAAGGCCCTTCTCTCCAATATTTCTAAGCCTTTTATGCCATAGCATGGTGTTTTCTCCAGAGACCACTAGATTTTCTGCTCCACTTTTAGGAACCACAAAATTGTTGCACCCATCAATAATAGTGCTACCTTGTAGCTTGTACAGAGTTCCAATCTAAACTCCCTGCATCAATACCAGTGCTCCCTGAGCCATATTGCAAGTATCTTTCTCGAACACTATTTTAACACCTGCATCATCTAATTTGCTTACATAAATCAGATTTCTGGCTAATGCAAGAATATGCAGAACACCCGAAACTGTTCTAATCCTTCCACCTTGCAACTTCAACTTGACTTTTCCACAACCAATGATTCTAACTAACCTGTCATCGTCTAAGAAGACAGCACCACCATCATATTTCTCGTACTCACAGAAACACTCTCTATGGGGAGTGAAGTGAAAGGATGCACCTGATTCAATCAACCATTCCTCATGATCTACATGTGTACTTGAAGAATAATCCAAGTACACATCCCCACCTTCATCTGAGGTGGTTTTTGCATCTACAAAACGAGCATCATCATCTCCCTTTCCTTTCTCAGGAGATTTAGATTTACAATCCCTTTTGTAGTGCCCTTCCTTTTCACATTTCTAGCCCACCTTTACAGGTTTTCCTGGAGATTTAGATCTCCCTCGAGATTTAGATCTGTCACTCAAGGAATTATTTTTTTTTCTACTTTGGGACCATCCTCATATAGACAAGCATCACCATTTTGGTCCTCCATATTTTTCCGTCTCATCTCCTCCGAGAGCAAGGATGAGACTATTTCATCAATATGCAAGGAAGTTGCATTGTTGCCTATTGTAATAACTAGACTATCCCACAAATTTGGTAGAGAACATAACAAACTGATGCACTTATCTTCATCTAAAATTTTAATATCAACAAATAATAACTGACTTACCACAATATTAATTACATTCAGATTCTCTTTCACGGAGTCTCCATCTTTCATCCTCATGTTATACAACTTTTTCTGTAGGAATCGTTTATTCACCAGAGACTTAGATTGGTACAAAATCCCTAACTTGTCCCACAAATCCTTTGTTGTATATTCCCCTGATACATTCAACAATACTAAATCTGAGACACACAATTGTATTGTGCTCTTTTCCTTCCAATCCAACTTCTTCCAGTATTCATCGGACATTATCGTTGGTTTATTACCTGGATCTACTGCGATCCACTAATCTTTATCCACTAACAGATCCTCCATCTTGAGTTTCCACAACACAAAAATATGACCATTAAATTTCTCGATCTCTATCTTTCCACTGCTCGCCATCTTCTTTCACCACAAGAATCGATCCTGTAGATCTCCCACTGAACAGGGTCTACCAAAGGCTTGAGAAAAACCCCTCAACAAGAAAGGCGTCCCCTTGAAGCCCAAACAACTCTAATACCAAATTTTGGTTTTAAATCCATACAGAAAATAAATAATGGCAAGAGCATAAAACGTAAAACATATATACACAAAGATTTTCCCCTGGATCCAAAAACTATGACTACCAGATTGATTTTTCATTGTGTTCCTTTCAATGTTACAATACATATATATACATGCCGAAGCATCCATAAACCCCAATCCATTAACCCTGTATTAGAACATAACCGTAGTTCCCTTGACCATATCTACAAAATACCATGGACCGAAAACCATCGTGCACAAAGCCATGTGCGAAATCCATGCACAAAACCATAGGCTAGTCGTGGAAAGAATATGACACAACCCAGCAATTTCCTCCTACATTGCCAAGTTTAATGCTTGTAGAATAGTCACCACATGAGTATTAGTAGATAAATGTTTAATGGTTGTTAACATTTTTTGAAAGTAATTTCGTTATCTATTTATTTTTACATTATTTTTTTTTTCAGTATAAAGATTTTGCATTAGGATTACAATAGATATTGTATATAATGAATGCATAATTATCAATAATCTCAAAGAGGCCAAGTTAATCCTTTACGAGACTCTTTGAATATTCAAAAAATACCCAACGAAAGATTCATCATATGAAGCAATAAGATTAAAGAATAACACTAGTGCATTCATATATCAACTATCTATCAGTGATGCAATTTCAATCATTAACATTCACCAACATAATGCATAAATAAAGAATAGATTCATATCTAATTAACCATGCATCCAAAGTGAGTATTGAATTCCTAACAAAGGCTTGGTGGTAATAACTGCATTTTCTTTAAATACTTTCCAATGACATTAGGTTTCATGCAATAAAAACCCTTAGATAAGATATCTAATATCGATGTGACAATATATATCAACCATGCCATACATAATTTATTAGACTAAGTTTATGAAAATTTGTAAGAGCTCTTTAAAAACAAGGTCACTCAAAAAAGTTCATGAGATAAGATAAAGATAAGATAATTTCAATCTCCAAACCTATGTTTGACACTCAAATAAAGACCAAAATGAAAAAATCCTAGTGGAAAATACATCTAGGGTATATTTTATCATGAACTACCTAACTTATATAAGTGTTTTTTCCTAACAAATCCTTACCTAAAATTAAGGATACCTAAACACTAAACCAATATGGATTGGAGAAGAAAAACTAACAAGGGAAAAACCTTGTCTAAAGCTTGGCAATTGTCTTCTTACATTCATTCTAGGAAATGGCTATGAAGGTGTCTGTCTTGAAGGAATCCTCGGCCTGTAAAGTTCCTCTATGATGGCTCTCCAATGTTTATTCAACCAATGTTGGATCACTAGCACTGGAATCCCAAACTTCGTAGGGAAATATTTCTTCCAAAAGGAAGTAACAAAAATTATTTTCCTCTGAGGTGTAGAAATAAACTTCATTGGGTCACAAGCCATGAACACTAAGTTACCATGAGTGTCAAATCTTGCAGATCCAGGACCCCAAAATTCCCCATATGTGGAGAAATTTATCAATGTGTCAATCAAAAAAGTGATCCTTCCATCTCCAGCCATCAAATCCTCTCCCTTCTCTTCTATAAGTTGGTGCCCAAGGAGGTAAACCATGCACACAAAATCAAGAAGGGGGGCAACAAAATTCTGCAAGCATAATGGTTGAACGACCTCCACCTTAGTCGGATCACATGCAACAACATTGAGATCCAAACTGAATTGGTAAAGAAGAATCTACAAATGAAATGAAATATGGTAATTTTTGGTACTAATTAGATACACAATAATACATAACCCATAATAAAAAATATGGTCATTTGGGTTCCCAAACAAAAAATCACACAAAATCCCCAAATCAAAAAATAAGATCCCTAGGTGTAAGAACTTTTTCATTTCGCCCATGTGGATAAAATTTTTCTTAGATTTTGTTGTATAAACAGCATAACACTTGCCATTTTTTCTCCCCGTAAAGAAAAGCAAACAAGAACCAAAAAAAAAAAATCCAATAGCCATTACAAGTGCATCCCACTTACCTTTCAGGAGCAAGACTTCTTTTGTAGTCTTGTGAATCTACAACATTGCTCATTCTGGTCACCAGGAAATTAAATAAGGTTGGAGAAATATTTCTGAATAAAGCACCAAAATAATAACCCATTTGTTTCTTTGTCATGTCACTTTGTAAATTGGATACATTTACTGCACAATCTATTCCTTTGAGAAACTTTGTACTGTTCGAACTGACTAAAATAAAAATTATTTGAGGTTTGAAAACATCAATGTCACATTCAAAATCAATAATAATGGTAACATGCCAATATTTTTTTTTGCTAAGTTGAGTGTCGTTTATAAACGAATGTCCTTGAATTATGGCAGTAGAGGTTTCCAATTACAACTCTCTTAGTAAGCGTGCACATTGTTACAATGTACTTACGAGTAACAAAACCCTAGAGGGATTATGTTATCATAAGTTTTTCGAGTAAAATTCCAAAAGAGGCGAGAATAATTGTTAGTTTTTTACTTGGAAAGAAGGGTTGAATGCCAATACTCCAAAATCCTACAAAACCCAAGTGAAATGCCATGTTAAATTGAATTCTTTCTGTTGCAAGCCCTGAATTATTCATTAGGATTGACTAATACTTGTGATATGAGACTGAAACCCATAAATTCCAAAAGGTGAGGGAAAGGCCAACCAAGGTTTCTCCTCCATTGGGCACCCTTAGTCCCTTATTAGCAAGAAACATACTTCCTTATGGTTGTCCCAAAATCCTTCACATAGTAATTTTGTAAACGTAAATAAATATGTTGGCAAGCGAGAGATACGGTCCAAAATTACAAGATCCGCAGAAAGAAATGTCCAAATGAAAGTGTGTTGGGTGCATATTTTCCAAACAACGATCCCAAGAAGTTTATTCAAGTACACAAAGTGTTCGGAAATGGTCATTTCATCAAATTACTATTGATGTCTTCCACCGCAAAGTGAGAAATAGTTGAAATGCAAAATTAATGACTTTTTTTTACAAATGACTTATTACGTAAAATATTTTTGTTCCATCTTGAAACTTTGGCTGCATGCAACAATGAAAATGTAAACAACTAGTAGATAATGAATTCTAAACAAATAGGGATGTTAAGAAAGGTAAGAAAATTCGAAGTAATCAATTCTAAACAAAAGGGATATTAAGGAACCTACTGCCACCATAATATATTTCGTGTGGATTTGTTTTACAGATGAACACTAATGCTTGGAATCCAGAGTTACCTTCCACATTTGCATGTGCTTCTTGCAAGATCAATAGAAATAAATGTCCAGATAAATGCGTGGTTGCTAAATATTTTTTGATAGATGATCCCCTAAAGCTTTTAGGGTACACAAAGTGATCGAAATGGTGATTCTGATATATGAATTAAAGAAGATATGAGATCCAAAATCTGATATCACTGTTGGGTCATTCCAAATAGTTATTTTTGAATCTCCACTACTAATATGATCCAATGATGATTTTTTTTTCATCGTCTAACACACAAATTGACAAAGCACAATGAGACACTATGGAAATTGGGGGAAGTTCTTCTCAAAGGGGAACACCTTACGATGTAAATATAAATAATATTATTAAAAACTAACACAAATCCATCTTGACTAAGGATCTACCAAGTGATGAGAGGAATCAAATCTCTCGAGGTGCAAACCTTTCCTAATGTTTTGCACTTAAAAATAAATTTGTGTCTTGAGAGATTTGATCCCTCTTGACACTTGGTAGATCTGGAGTTAAGATGGATCTATGTTGGTTAAGGATTCCAATGAAGTTGTAAAGTTCAAAGGGGTAAATATTGATGGTTATAATTACCATGCAACAAATTTTCGTTTCATTGACAATATTCTTACTTTCTAGGAAAGGCTTGGTAGAACTATTGATATTATCAAGGACATGATAGATATTTTCTTTTTAACCATAAGCATGAAAATAAACTTGGCTAAGTCAACAACATACCTTTGGGGTATTAATGAGGCTGTAAGAGTTTCATTGTATAATTTTTTC
The DNA here is from genome assembly GCA_000404065.3 of Pinus taeda. Taxonomy (NCBI): domain Eukaryota; kingdom Viridiplantae; phylum Streptophyta; class Pinopsida; order Pinales; family Pinaceae; genus Pinus; species Pinus taeda. The sequence continues at coordinate 5,931 of APFE031484433.1, read as the reverse complement.
CTTGAAATTTTCTTGATCTTGATGTGGGTTTAAAGTATTTAGTATTTCATCTAGAACGAAATACGTATAAAATTTGTTATCGTCAGTGGCTGATAGCTAAAGAGGAGAAAAAACCTGAATATTTGGTGTTGGTAGCTTTTCTACTAATGATGATTATACCATGATTGTTTCTAGTGTTATTATTTCTAGTGTCTTTCTTTATGGGTATGATTTATGTTTTTTTCCCATTTGGTGAAGGTTGGGGCGTGAGGGGGAACTCTATATCAACGCCTAGGTGGGGACCACTCAAATATATATTATAACCTAGTTATAATGAGATGGAATAGGGAGGCATTAAAGAAATTATTTTCTTATTGCAACCAATGCCTTTTTAAAGGTGGTCATTCAATTCTAGTTAAAGTGGTAGAAGTGATTCTCATCTACTAGGTGTCCTTTTCTTGGATTCAAAAAGGAGTATTAGAAATAAACAAACACATTCAATATAGGTCGATTCAGTAGAATAGGGGGGAAGTCATTGACCCTAGTATCTTTGGAAAAGCTTTATCTTCCAAATGCCAATAGAGGATGGGGACTTAAGAACATTTTTATGTTCTCAAAGGAATTAGCAACTAAGAATTTGTGGTGCATAGTTCAAGTATTAAGGTTATGGGTTCAAGTCATAAAGGAAAAGTATATATCCCTATACTTAGTACATGAATGAGTTTAAAACCCTATGAAAATGTTTCAAAATGCGTCAATAATATGGAAATCAATCCATATAGCCTTCACACTATTTGGAAATTGTCTAGTATGGTAACTTGGAAAATGCATAGAGTCCAAATTGGATTGGATCATTGGGTTGGAATTTGAGGTTTTGGCAAGTTAACTCCTCAAATGAAAAAGTTATTTAGAAATAGAGGTACCACTCTCTCATTTAGATAGTAAGTTAGGATAGGACAATTCGTCAGTAGCTACATTGAAAGGCCTGGAGGAAGATTATTCTAGGGGAAGAGGATGGCTTTATATGGTAGATGTATAGAAATGATTTTAAAATAGCTTTCTTAAGATAAGATATAATGAATATTATCTTATTTGTTCCCAAAAACCAATTACTAAATGTCCCAAAATTGGATATAAGGCCTTAATTACTAAAGGAAGAGAGGATAACTAATAGAGGAGGTTGAAAGTTCTATGGAAGCTTAATAACCCAATAAAAAATAAAATCTTCATGTGGTTGATTCTGAATAAGTAATATCACACTTGGGACAATCTGCAAAAAGAGAACTATTAATAGATTATAATTATATATATATATATATATATATATATATATATATATATATATATATATATTATATATATATATAATAAATAATTTTTTAGTTAATTGAGGATTGGGGATATGAATAAGATGTTCATAATTTACCTGAAGTGCATTCATAATCTCGATATTTCATTGGGTGAAAGGCATTTATACGCTCCAGTGGCAACCCGAGAGGCAGATCCAGGGGTGGGGGCAGGACCGTACGACAACAACTTTAGCCAAATAGGGCTATATTGTGGAACCCTACTATTACTTAATTATGACATTGGTTACTCTTTTGTTTAGTTTCATTTCATTTTATGTTTTTATAGAGAGGATGATAGTTATTTTGTAAAATTTAAGTATGTTGTCTAATTATTAAAATAGACAAACCTGCTAATATTTATAATCAGAAGAATCATCTTGTTGAATTATATAAAAGAAATTAATGGCACAAGTGTAAATGTGTGATTTGGACAAATAGTAGTTGATTTTATAATTTCTTTTTATATTAAAATTTATAATTATATTAATTATTATTATTAATAATTTAAAATTGAGCTATAAGAATAAGAATATTGTTTTTCACGTTTTAGTTATTGGTAGATTTAGATTACAGGTACTCCAACGCAAAATCAGTAATCAAGAATTGATTTGGATTAAATAGTAGTTGATTCTATAATTTGATTTTTGAATATTAAATTTATAATTATATTAATTATTATTAATATGAGTAGTAATTTATTAACATTTAATATTCATAAACACCGTATATTTATATACGGTGTTTATTACTGAATTTAAAATCAAGAAAGATACACCATAGAGAAGGCCACAATATTCAACAATTGCAAAAATCGATTCAATTCTTTCGACTAATTTGTACGGATGAATATAGAATATTTTCATACATACATTGTTGGCCCAATCGAACCAATATGCCACTTACAAATGAGAAGCCACCACTCTCAGCAGGGACTATTCAGAATAGGGCTGCACACTCAGCAGTAAAGAGTCTGTCTCCGCTGCCAAAAATTTTGGTTCGATTTCAGAAAATGGGAAGTCTTGACCAGAGATATTCCCGCATTTCAATTACTGTATAGGCCATGCAATATTATTCCACTACAACCAACTTATCAACAAAACCAACCAGGTAGAGCTCCCACAAATTGCTCAATAAAACAAGACCACCAGCTCTTTTCAAAATCTACAACTCCGGGGTGGTCACTCTCATAAAATTCATTATCAAGTTCATCCTCTTCATCATCATGATTGAAGAATTTTTTTTCCAAGGATTTGAAATTCTTTATTGGTATGGCAGTTTCTTCTTTCATTAAAAAAGAAGACAGCCTTGCAGGGCTAATTACTTCAATGGGTGATGAACCTATCATCCTTAAATCGATCAACCTGTCATTAAAACAATCAGAGATGCAAAATTTGTTGCAGTCATGAAACTGTACTCTGTGAAATGTTGACATATTTCCCACAGAGAATTTTAGAGGATTGGGGAAGTCCCTGGGATCCCACACAAACAGTGAACTCATTTCTTCTCTGCTCATAATAATGCTCAAGAGACTTCCCGAAATATTTTGAATATGACTGCCCACAATTGTGTAGTCACTAACCACCGTTTTATTCAGGCATTTACTAACTTCAATATCCCACAAACGAACAGTATTGTTGTCAGAAACTTTGAAGGCAGAAGATAAACCCACATTCGATGCAATCCCAACTGAAGATACAACGTCCTCCTGCAGAGAGAGCAGCTTCACAAGGCTTCTATTTGGGCTGTCTAAAACCTTAGCAAAATTAATGTCTCGGACTAAATATTTTGAATATTTATCCAGAATCAATCCATATCTGCCTGTAAAGCGATTCCAATTCCAATCATAACCCAACAATAGAGACAGCACCCTGTCCCACCCAAACTTATTTTCAAATGATTCAACCCTTCGCCACAAACCTAGGTCAACATAGTTATCTAACCAGCATCGTCCAAGCTGTCTCTCTTCTCCTTCTCCTTTAGTAATAAACAAGCTCCCCTTACATCTTTCCTCGCATTCCATATCATGTAAAAAATCTGAAGAAAAAATAATCATACCTCTTCCTTTCTGCATAGGGTCGTCTTTGCTTCTGTATTCATTTCTCTCATAGTTCTCTCTTTCGCAGAGCTGCTCATGTTTAGGAAGTCTGATTAAACTTCGAGGCAGGCTATGCCTTTTCTGATGTAAGGTGTGTGATTCCAAGTCATTTTCTGCAGATCTCAAGAGAGATGCAGACGAAGGTACATATTTGGCAATAGGCAATGTTGATGATCTCTCAACTGTAAACAACATTTCAGTTTCCAGGCTGAAACATGCAGAACCATCTTCTATACTATTATCCAAACCCTCTACAGAATTCCAGAGCGCTAAACTATCAATCGCGGAATAACTCTTACTCCTATCTATAGAACTTCTTGTGTATATACCTCTCCCATTGAGACTCTTCCCTCTGTATGTGGGGAGATGCAAATCGTCCATGCAAATATTTATGCATACCAGGAGATTATCATCAGCGGAAGTAGTGTTGTTCTTCTTTTCTGCAGTATAGATAGAAGTAGAGGAAGGGGTGTTGGTTTTACTTTGTGGGTTTTCCTAATTACTTTAAACCCTAACCAAGATCTACTCCTTTGTAAGAAATTAAAATTAATGCACAGCGGAACTTACTTTCCATCTTCAAAGGCCTCCGTATGCTATCAATCAGACAGCTTCCAAGGCTCTGGGTTGATACGCTCCTGGTCTTGACTTGAGTTATTGGCTCTCGAGTCCTTCCAAGAACTTGCAATCCTTTTCTCTGGCTATCCTAAATATTATGACAGAGTATCTTGTCTTCAATGGAGCAGACAATTTTTCTGGGTGATCGCAAGCCTTGGAGACTCACCCCTTTTATAGCAGTGCAAAACCCTAATCCTAGGGCAGCCGAAATTTAGCTAATACTTGGGAAACAAGTCTTCCATAAGATCTCAAAATCGGGAACTTTCCAGAAAAACCGAAATAAATCAGAATAGATTCTGATTTCCTTATTTAGCTCAAATTTATTACTGCTATTATTTTAATCAACTATAATCGGGCCATTAACAATTATAATTGTTTAACATTATTCTATATGTATTCGTATCCAAATCCTTATTTAAATACGTATAATGCCATGACTTAATTAATCACATTATTTGGCATAT
>APFE031484427.1:87907-112672 GCA_000404065.3 Pinus taeda | reverse complement strand
CCCCCCCCCCCGGAGGGATCGAGGGTAGCGCCCCCGAAGCTAAAAGTAGATATAAAATTGCCTTGTAAAATGTTGTAATTTCGTAGTCAATCTGGGTCGTTCATTAGGTGGAGATCTGATGGTAGAAGTTATGTTTAATTTAGGGTTTTTGGCCCTAGAAGGCAACCCCTTGTTATATATGAGGGAACTGTATTGCGTCTATGTAAATCTATATTCTGACTGAGAAAGAGAGAGGAGATTGTGTGAGAGCGAAGAGGGAATTACAGTAGATTTGTTATAGGTTGTATATCTTCAATTTGATGGATAATATAAAAGGAAGGACTGGTTGTTTCTCCATGGACGTAGCCCAAATTGGGTGAGACACGTATATCAGTGTCTCTCTTGTTTTATGTGTTTTCTATTTTTATATTTTTGCAATATATTTTATGTGTTCCATTGCTCTGTAATATATAATTTTCTAACACCTTTCCCTTGCTTCAGGTTCGCGGATCCAAAGTCTCGCTTCTTCTGTTTAAACTTCTACTCGATCTTGACATCGTATCGGTATGTCGTGCTAAGCAAGGAGATGTCTAGGAACTCCATCTTGTCCTGGATGTACCTGTGTAAGCAGTCGCGATATTTGAGTACCAAATGCAACTCAAAATCCTTGATACCCAACTTTGTGCGAAGGGTATGAAAAATATTTGTGAACTCCGACACATCTTGGTCCCTTCCTTGCCGCAACGTGGTCCACTTTATGTATTTATCCTCATAGATTTTGATAGGGTAGTATTGCTCCTTAATGGCATCCCAAAATGAATTCCAAGTGGGTGCAACTGAAAATAGTGAGTTCGTACTTTCATCCTTCTTCTCACAGTAGGTTTCCCAACAATCCTTGACGTGGGGGGTTGCTTTGAGAAGAGCGAAAGTAATCTTTTCTTGGCTAGAAAAATCACGAACAGAAAAATACCCTTCTAGTAGATTTAACCATTTATCTACAGCATATGCATCTATTTGACCCTCGAATATGGGGATTCCAAAGTTAACTTGTACCTTAAAGGGTGTGGCATTTCCAGAGTAGCTATTGGAAGTCGATGCGTTGCCCCTGGGTAGCCGCTAAAGGATCTGGGCAAAGTTTTCCATCATCGCGGTCCTTGGTCGCTTGAGGGCTTCTTCAAGAAAGATTTTGATAGGATCTCCTACACCCTTGTCTTTCTCTTCATCCACCATGGGAGGCCATCGGAATTTGTGAGGCTAGTCTTGCAAAGGTTCGACCAGTTCAAGCCCTAACTCCTTATATCCTGACCTCGTTGGGGACATGCAAAGAAAAACAGAGAAAGAGCAGACCCCTCTGATACCACTGATTCAGATTTAAATAGGAATGCAACAAATTATAGATATAACCATAAATACAAAGATGCAATACAAATAACACTTCATTTCATTAATATCAAATACTGAAATCTGCTTACAAGCAGAATGGAAATAATACTAGCTCGAGCAATGGTAGATTATCTTTGAAAAGAGATGTGGCAGCTACATGCCTCTGAACTGTCTTACAATGAGGCTAGAAGGCCTATTTATTGTTTAGAAACAATGGAAAACCCTAAACATCCAAAAACCTAACCCTAGGAGATGAAGCGCCAAACTATGTGCCCCATTTTGGGTAAATTGGTACATCAACTTCCTGGGGTCGTAACTTTGGCGTACGATCTCTGTTTGACGCGCACAATACCTCGTTAGAAAGATATATCCAAGAAATAAAACTTTTGAGTGTGAAACATGTCCACCCTTGTTACTCCTATGTTTCCCACAAAACGTCATTTAGGGCCTCAAAACGGCTCCGGAAGTTCAGGACCCGAAAAACTGCCAAAAATAGTAAATTGTGCTACAATTAAGGAAACTGAAAAACTGAAAGAGACAATTGTGGGGGTCCAAGTGGGCTAGGTGGGTGGACACCAACATCCACCTGGGTCATTCTAAGACTTAAATATAACTCACACAAATAATTCAAAAAAATTATAACATAAATGTTGAGGAGATGAAATTATGTGGGTAGCAAGATGTGATCATAGAAGCAACAATCCTAGAAACTAATAGAAGAAACAACATACCAATCATCATCACATGGATGCCTTGAATCCTAAATTTTTCAATTCTCATAATAAAGAAACACTAGCACAAGATTGAAGTGGAATTAAAGACTAGTGTATATGACGATATTTAACAAAAAGACCTTTTTTGGCCCTTTTATCCTAATCTTATCTCCTCTTAATTGAAAAGACTCCTTGGGTTTATGGTTTAATTGATCAATTTGAATTTGGGGGATAATCCTTAAACCTAATATTCACTCTTATAATTTGTAATCTATACTTCCCCTTGAACCCTTTAACCTTATAACATTAGTAACATATGGTCTCTAACAATTAATAATTCCCCACACCTCTAACTCACATCATCCATATAAACCTGATAACTCCTAAAGCCTTAAGCCCCAAACCCTTTATAACCTAATATTTGAAGCCTTTATCTCATAATATAACACTTAATGCACATATTACTTGATACTTATAATCACTCGTCACAATAGCACCTGACTATTAAACCATGTAACTTATGTCACATATAAAACTCAACTCCTAGTCCTTCAAAATATAACCGCAATACAAAATTTTAATTAATCATTAAAATCACATCCATATATCTCTTTATTAGTAACCCATAACATTAATAATCCATAAATTGTATTACCCTTATCGCTATATAAATCCAAAACCATAACCAAACATATGTATATCGTATTATCATTATAATCCATGCCACATATAATACTTGATATTGCTAAAACTTATAATTAACAATCCCTATATTCTATATAATCCATACTTATAAAATATTTCAAGTTTAACCCTTACACTTAACACCTCAAACTAAACATTATAGCCCTTAACATTTATATGTCATATAATCCCTAACTTAGACAACATAATCATAAGCATAAAACCTAACCAATATAAATCAAACCCTATCACCTACAATATGAACAATTATCTAACAAGAAATATAAATCCTAATCCTTATAGCATATATATTTGAATTTCCATAACCCCTTTAGCCCCTCCTTACAATTGTTATAACCTTTAAACCTTGTTAATAACAATCTAGATTTGATAAAAGGACAAGTGAAAACTGTTTCTTCAGATTTAGCTACTTTAAAGAAAAAGCCAAATACTGAAAGCTATAAATCTGCAACTTTGTTTTCCAATCCAGTTACTACTGTCCCTTATTCTATTTCTCCTTCTGTGGAAATTTTAATCAAAACTCCAAGTATCATAAACTTTCCTCCTCCCACTCCTTCTCATCCATACTCTTTATTTGCTAATCCAAGTTTCTTTACACCACTTCCAAAGTCGGTCCCTAAAGTCACTCTTGGTTTAAAGAAAGAAGAAGAAGAATCTAAAGAATTCAAAGGGAGTTTTTCATGGTTCTTTGCTTCATCTAGTCATGATGAAGAAGAAGAAAAATTAGATGCAGCAATTACCAGTGTCAATAAGATAGATGATACACTTCAACTTGAAGAGCTAGAAAGCTGCATAAATAATTTCTCTCAGCAGGATAAAGAAAAGTTTGGTATGTCAAAGTTGAATCCTTCTAAAGAAATAGAGACTTCTGAAATTGACCAGCAAGTCCATGCTACTACCTCTAGATCTACCTGGACTTCTACTTGGAACCCTGCTCCTGACCGTCGTGATTTAATGAAATCAGAATACCATAAGGATTGGTCAGCAAGTTCCACTTATTCTTGGAACATTGACAACTGTACCGAAGCCGAAGTAATGTCTGTACTACATTCTATGCTTGTATGTTATCGCACTTACCTTGCTGATTACATTGGTCCAATAAATGCTACACGAAGAATAATAGCTGGCTTTGAAGGTACATTAGACTCTTGGCTTAAAGCTGAGACATTAAAATTGCCTACTCTGCTTTCACAGTTGGAACAATCAGTCATTCTAAATGCAGATGGCACTACATACATGGACCCCGTCACTACTCTCCCTGTAAATAATATGATAGGTTGTTTGATTTATGGCATCACAGGTAATTTCATTGGATTTCCTCAGATCACCAATGATATAACTGTCATTACTCTACTTGCAATGAAACTGCACAACATGCAGCATTTTGATGAATATTTTAATGAATATCTGCATCGACTCCACACTCTTTCTCCTGAATCAATTCTTTAACCAAAATGGAAAGATATTTTTGTTGCCTCCCTATCTAACTGGGTATCTTCAGCAATCATAGCAAAACTTCCAGGCAAAATTGGCGACTACAAATTTGGCATCATTCGTCAAGCAGTCAAAGCAGTAATTGTCGAACTTTGCTCTCCGATAAAGATTTCTCACGCAGCCACCAATCCAAAGAAGTCGTATGGATATCAGCAACTATGTAAACAATGGCATTTGGGAAAAGCTGGCAATTCTGAAGGGGTGATAAGAAAGAAAAAGAGATTTTCCAAGAAGAATTCCCCGCTTCACCACAAAAAAGACGTTAAGCACAAAAAGCAGAAGCCATACAGAAAAACAGAGATGTTTTCCAAAGAAGTAATCTGTTACAACTGCCAGAAGAAAGGACACACTGCTAATAAATGTCCTAAGAAGAAGAAAGAGTTCTCTAAAAACAAAATTGCATATAAGAATAAGAAAGGTAAAGTAAATTACTTTAACCTTCCAAGCAGTTGTGATGAGTTCCTCTGATTCAGAATCAGAGAATGAATTGAACTTTGCAGATGATTATTCCTTAGAAGAAGAAGAATACTGCAGAGACCCCTACTGCACTAATTGCAATGATTGCAACTATAGTGATCCTGATGTTTGTAAGTGCAATATGGTAAGTATTTTGAAAAGCGAAGATGATGAGATAAGCAGAAATCTTTTCACTCAAATGTACAGATCTATGCTAACAGATCACCTTCCAAAGAAAACTTCAAAGTCATCTTCAAATAGAGGTTACGTTCCCCCTGCATCATTATTTTCTATGGAAGCACTAACAAGACAGTTCAAAAATGAAGAATTTGGTGAAGATTTACTGCAGACATTACCTGCTATGCATATGGCTATCAAAGAATTGAGAAAAACAGTCAAAGAAAATAAAAGACCATGCATAGAAAATCATAGAGATCTTTCTGTCAAATTACTTCATGCAAATGCAGCTTCTACTTCATATTCAAAACCGGAAGATTCCAAGAAATAAGAAAGCTGGACTTATATTGCTAAACCAGGTCCTGAAAAGAAAGATTCAGATGATGAGTCCGAAGTAGAAAGATCGGGTTTGAGTTGCCACTATGTAAACCAAGATGTAATGTACTGTGTCAAACTAAAAGTACAATTTGGTAATCATACTGAGTTTTGGAAAGTCTTGATGGACACTGGATCTCGCCTAAACATTGTCAGTGATACAGTTGTTCTAGGCCCATCTAAGGAGACCTACAGCTTGTCCGAAGGTGATAACTTCTAGTGGAGCCATTCCTACAAAGCATGAAGCAGAGGTAAATATCTTTTTGACAGAAAACACTGGAGTTCGTCTTGTCTGTCCAATAGTCCCAGGAATAGACTGTGCCATGTACCTTGGGACTCCCTTCTTCAAAAATTTTGAGAAACATGGTGCCAAGCTAGATCGAGCATCAGGAAGGTATGGTTATTTTGTTAGCTTGGATGAAAAAGAAATTTTCTTTCCTTTCATCAATCCTAATTCCCCAAATAGAATATCTAGGATTGAAAGGATGGAACACCTCCTAGCCAAAATGGAGGTAAAGAAATAAGTTCTAAAAACAGAAGAACTTCTCAATAATGGAAAGTATGCCAAAGAGATTGCAGACATTACCGCAAAATTCAGAGAGTGTTGCTCTGATGATCCGAATGCATTTTGGCATATAAAGAAGCAAGAAGTAGAGTTACCACTCAAGAAATATTTTAATGGCAAGCTCAGAAGATCTAAAGTTGTTGCTATGAATGAAGAGCAATTAAAGATATGCAAAGCAGAAATCAAAGATCTCTTAGGAAAAGGATTAATCAGAAAAAGCAAGAGCCCTATAGCTTGCTTTGCATTTTATGTAAATAATCATGCTGAACAGGCTCGGGGAAAACCAAGATTAGTTGTTAACTATAAGCCTCTAAATTCCATTCTAGATTATGATGCTTATCCTTTACCCAAACCTTCCAGCATTCTTGCACAGATTTCTAAATCAAAAATATTCTCTAAGTTTGATTTGAAGTCAGGTTTCTGGCAGGTTGGTATCAAAGAAGAAGACAAATGGAAAACAGCGTTATCTGTTCCTGAAGGTCACTTTGAATGGAATATTATGCCATTTGGCCTAATCAATGCTCCATCCGCCTTCCAAAGAATTATGGATGAAACCTTTGAAGGTATGGATGAATTTCTAAAGAAGTATATAGATGATCTTTTGATTCATTCTGACAACATTCCTGAACATATCAAGCATCTAAAGCTCTTATATAAAAGAGTAAAATAAATGGGAATAGTCCTCTCTGCGTCCAAGATGAAGCACTTCAAGACCATGATAGGCTTTCTTGGATACAATATTCAGTTTGGTTCCTACAGGGTGATAGAAAGGAGTCTCAATTTTGTTGACCATTTTCCAAATTAGATAACTGATAAAAATCAGTTACAAAGATTCCTAGGCAATTTAAATTACATTTCAAAGTTCTTGAAACATTGTGCTCAGGAAAGAAAACTGCTAAATAAGCGTCTACATAAGATTCATATTCCCTGGAATAAAGACTGCATTGAAGCAGTCCAAAGAATTAAAGAAAGAGTGAGAAATATACAGCCCCTCTCACCTATCAGAGAACACTAGAAAAATATCATAATGACAGATGCAAGCCATGCTGGCTGGGGTGCAGTTTTATGTCAGGAAAACCCTATAGATAAAAAAGCACTAGAGGTTTGTCAATATTCATCTGGTCTTTGGGCTAAAAATCAGTTGAACTGGTCTAGCCTTAAAAAAGAATTGCGTGCAGTATGCCTTGGCATCTCCAAGTTTAAAGACTTTGTCATCTACACACATTTTATAGTAAGAACAAACTGCCAAGCTCTGAAGTTTTCTATTCACAAATGTGATTTTGAGGACGCAGCCATGGTGCGCTGGGTAATGCAACTCATCCAGTACTCTTTTGATATAGAGTTTGTCAAAGGTGATAAAAATAGCTTTGCTGACATGCTCAGTAGAGAATTCCTTGAAGAACATTCAATGCATGCCTTATCCCTGAACTTTATCCGAAGAAATCCAGAAGAAGAAGAAATTGAAACATCAACCAGATGGGTTTCTTTCAATTTACAGAAAATTTTGTTTGATCATGAGCATAACTGGATCCCAATCAAAGAAGTCAGACAGAGAATTGGTATACCATACAAATGGACAGATCCACTCCAAGATGAAATGAATGATGAGGCCTTAGAGGCTCTTGACTACCTAAGGAACATTGGAAGTATTTCTTATAGGATAGAAAGAGATGAAGAAAACAGTTCTCGCATAACCAGTTGCCATATTACTCTTAGAAGATTCTGTAATTTTCTTAATCGTGACAACTTTGATGAAGAATGACAAGAACAGGCATTCTACACAGGTATGGGATTACAGAATTTTGTAACTAATCTATTTTATTTTGTGCAGTTCTCTTTTTGGTATGAGCATATGCCAGTCGAAGTTATGGAAGAAGATGACCCACTTCCAGAATGGTTCATGGACTGGTGGAAGATTTATGGATTATCCCCATTAATCTTAAAACCATATTCTTTCACTCTATTAAAGATTCCTAACTTCACTCCTCAGACACCATTCCTGACAGATGTCCTAAGAAAAACAATCAATGATCTTGTCAATTTGAGTGATCTTGATTTCCTACAAGGAGTACGAAGATGAGGCCATGTGTGCTGGTTTGTAATGAATCATTACAAAGAAATAATACTTCGTACCGGCAATAATTCCAATTATGAAGATTTTCATCAGCAGATAAATCCAGAACACAATCCATTTCTTCATCTTAGCTACCTGGAATTACCAAACCCTCATGTTACAAATAATTGGGAAACCAAGAAAGATATATGGGTCCAGTACTTTTCAAATTACTTTATTGAACAATGGAATCTCCCGTGCTACAACTGTCCTCAAGTAGATTACTACACCATGTTGTAAGGTCTTTCCAACCGACAATGGAGTTGGACGGGTCTTACGTAGATTCTCCGATCAAGAATATCTACTATGTAAATAATGAGATATGAAAATCTCATCTTTTCAGTCTTTCGAGGATTCTCATGTACGAATCTCCTCTGTGTAAACATAAAAGTAAATCTGGTCCCCATATGCCTTTGGATTTCCATGTCGGAATAGGGACGAGATAACATGAGTAGTCACTCATGCCTGGATTTTGGTTCTTTCAAAGCATCTTGCTTTTATTTGTGTCAGTTTGTACATAGCCCACTCACGGATGCTTGTTCCCTCCAAAGTCCTATAAATATTTGAAGACTTGGGAGTAAGAGGCATTCGAGTTTTTGGGAAGTATGAGTCGAACTTTTCTCCTGCTCTGCATCTACGGACTTACAGTTTGAACTGCTTGCATCACGGGAAGAGCTCAAGTCTTTAGGAGAATTGAGAAGCCTGCGCATTGGTTCTCGAAGCCAGTGTGAACCTAAAGTGGTCAGTTCTTAGGTTGTCTTTTGAGTCTATAAGTTGGTTTTAATCTTGAGACTCAGTCTGCTGACGAGCCAGGTAGCCTGTAGATATGTTATGCTTCGGCAAACTTATATCTACTAAATGCTGCAGCAGTCAATCTGAGGAAGATATTTGTGAAAGGAACAGCATTTGTATTTGAATCTTATTTCTAATAATATAAAGCCTCTGGCTATTTTTTTCGCGTCTGTGTTAATGGTCTTGTGTTAGTGGTATCTGTGTCTTAAATTTCAAATATAGTAGGCATAGCATGCAGGTGAATTTGTAGTTTTCTAGGCATAACACAAAAACAAGTGAGTGAATTTAAGGTTTTCTAGCATATCACAGAAATGAGTGGGTGAATTTGAGGTTTTCCATCCATAATGTAGGAAGGAATAATTTTGGAATTTCCAACCAAAGGATAGGAAGGAAAAATTTTGGTTTTCCAAGTACGCAGCAAAGGAATGAAAAACTATTAGGAAACCTCCTTAGCAAGCACAAGCTACGATCAATCAAACATTTCATAGGGACCTAGGGTATCACTCTCTCTTATTGGCTTGAAATAGGAGCAAGAGTAGCTTCAATCGTAGTTTCCAAGTCTTCTAATTGATGAAGACCTTTGCGGAAGATTCATTCTTTGAGTTAGCCCTTGAGAATATGACAAAGGATAAAAATGCATGATCATTAGGGTTTTTTTTCGATGGAGGCATTAACATTTGGGGTTTTGTTCACAACGAAGGCGTGCACATATTGGAGTTTTGTTCTATGACAAAGGTGTGAACATTTGTGGTTTTGTTCAGTGATGAAGGCATGATAAGTTGGGGTTTTATTCTCAATGAAGGCATTAATATAGGATTTAAAATCATCATGGTAGATAAACTATTTGATAAATAGTCCTAGCTTTGCATCAAGCAATGGAAGTGGGAGAAATCATGGTGGTAAGTTTTTGGATTTCTCCAGTTGCAATTTGAGTAATTCGAGGGTTCAAACTCTCATAGCTCCATAGCATTTATTACATTCACCATTTTAAATTACCCATCATATTTCATAGTAATCATATTCATAGTAATTCCACAGAGCTACAGACAATAGGCCCTGGGGATGGTGTCAAGCCACGGGATACAAAATGAGTTGTAAGCTACAGGCGAGGTGTAGAACGGTGGTCATGGCCATGGCACTATAAATCATCAAGCATAATAATCATTAACAATGGGAAGCCCATATCATCTGCGGAGATGTAAGTGGATTAACAACATTGAACGATCTGATGGGAGGGGCTATCCCCACTTTTGGGTTGACATGGCATCATGTTTTTCGGTATCAGGCCTAGAATAATGCCTGAAAAAACACCTCTAGATCATCTTATACTTCATGTTGTCATAATAAACCTTTCACATTTTTAAATCTTTTTTATAAAATGTTGACAGTTGTAGTGTTAGTATTTAAAATTGTAATAAATAGGGGAAAATTCTTGATAGCAGTGTTGTCAACATTGTTTGGAAATCTAAGAAAATAAGTAGAGAAGTTTGTAGTCATTTTCCAAGTAGTAGAAGAACTCAAAGCCTACATTGGACCCTCTCCATTGGAAATTTCTCTAAACAGGCTTTCCAACGTATGTGGAAGTCCAAAAATGGACTCCTAGATCAAAAGCTATTGTCAGTTGAATTTTAAGGGTTTGAAGCCTTTGAAAGGAAGGAAAAAGAGCATATCGAAGATCGACGATCAGAGGTCCAAGGCATATCGAAGGTCCGAGAAATATTGCATATTGCATATCGGAGGTCCATGGTGAATCAGCACATTGGTGATCGCATGTCGC
This sequence comes from Pinus taeda, assembly GCA_000404065.3. Taxonomy (NCBI): domain Eukaryota; kingdom Viridiplantae; phylum Streptophyta; class Pinopsida; order Pinales; family Pinaceae; genus Pinus; species Pinus taeda. The sequence goes on along the minus strand of APFE031484427.1, from coordinate 102,143 downwards.
ATGTCGAAGGTCCATGGTGCATCGAAGTATATCAGCGATCAGCACATCGGCGATCGCATATCGGTGTTTTTCAAAGTGACAACCTTAAGAATGTTGTGAGATGAAAGTGTCATTAGTGTTAAGAAATACAAGAAAGTGTCGATAGTGTTAAATCATCGGGGAATTCCGAAATAGGTTAACAAATAAATTCATCGTAAAACCAAACCAGGATAGGCCATTTTCTCTCTCCTCTAGCAGGATGTGTAGCGGAATATGATTGGTTCTGATAAAGCCATGTGGCATCAAACATCAATATGGCATGGTAGTACTTAGGGACATGTGGCAGACAATTTTGGCGTTTTGAGGGGTCATAAGGGGGGAAATCAGGGTGACACATGTCACCCCTCACGAGGTGCCACATGGAAGTGATGATGTCATATAAGAGGTCATGTATCGAAGGTTCAGGATATTGAAGCTTTGTAACACTTTCCACTTAAAAAATATTTGATCAGAGGGGGATCCAATATTGGGGTTAGCACATGGTCATTAAGACTCAAAGAACCTTAGGTGCTAAAGCACTTAACAAAGGAAAATAGCCCTCGATATCTAATAAAACACCTATCACCTAAAGGTTAAGTCGATGGTGATAACCCTCAATCCTATGCGAAGAAATGCAGGAAGGGCTAAACTAAAGGAGCTAGGATAAAATTGCAACTTTGTTGTAAGTTACGTTATAAAGGGTATCTTATGGCATTGACTCGATAATCATTGGCCCGCTTATATAACAAAATAAAATCCAAAGGAGAAAGTGCAAGGGGCTAAGGAGTATCAGTGAAACAATAAAGTGGGAACTTCTCTGATAAAAGCATACAGAAGTTTCAACAGATGGATGAGTCGGCAGCTATTGAATCATAGGAAAAGAGAGGATGATAGTTTGGAATGCACAGTCAACAAAATTATGTGAAAAAAACTACATCCACTTCAGATTTAAAGGCAGAGGATTAGCATTAATAAAACACTTTCCATTTTTAAAGGCCAAATATTTTCCAGCAGAAGTGAAGAAGAGCGAAGGAGCAGTTTTGATGGATTATTGCGGAGGGACCTGTTATGATAACAGAAATTATAAACTACATTTTAAGGACTTTCAAGGGAAGCAGTTGACCAAATATTTCTTTTGCTTGAATGCAATCATATTTTCCTATAGTTATTCTAGGACATACATAATATTTTTAAGTGTATCTTTTGCAAACATGAACTTGGGAGATATTTAAAATGTCTTTTTTTTCTGTAATTATGTGATGACTATGATTTTGTAAAATTGTTATGTAAATCACTATATAAACAATTTATGCATATGTAAACGAGATTAGTTTTTATTGAAAAAATACTTGTAATCTAAATATATTTGAGCAATCTTGAATGTATTCACAGTGTTTAATAAGCAGTTAGTAGAAAATTCATGTGTTGCTTCTCCCTGTCAGTATTTTATCTATTATATAATTTTCTTCTTCCATGTCTGAGAATGTTAGTTTATGAGATTGGATTTCATTGATGCTCCTCTTTTAAATTATCGATCATTAATATTTGTTATTCTAGTCATCTATAAACTTTGTTTTCCTTAAGTCCTCTTTCTTCTAAATCTCCCAAATAGTCAAAGGACTTGTGACTTTTCATGCTTTGTACAACCTGCTCATTGGAGATCTCATTTGTTTAATAGCTAGACTCCATGCCCAATGGTTTTGAAGATCACCCAACCATTTCATCCCTACATCTAAAATGTAGTCACTTGAACTCAATTGCACAAAACCTTCTACTACAGTGACCATAGGGTAGTTGAGTTTTATGGAGAGATCCCTCTCCGGATTGAATGGCCAGCTTCAACCTAAAATACGTTTTGAGGTTACCTTAGGGTTTTTCCCTACATCTAGTATTTTCCCTGAGTGATAACATTTTGGCACTGTTGTCAGGGAATGAAGGTGATATCATCCCTGGGAGAGCAATAAAGATCAGATCTTCTCTCTGATGATGAACAAAGGACATACACGAAAAGGTTATGCATCATTCACCTGGTGACATCATTTTCAAGAATACTAAGTTAGAAGCTTCCATGGCGACTCCAATGTCAGAAGGATTCATAGCTCAGATGATTCAATGATTATTTTACTAGGCCAATGAAGAATTGAAACGTTGCTACTATTGTTTCAAGGTATGCAAGTTATATTTTACAGTTATTCGGGGATTTCCTAATCATCTACCCAAAGATAAATATTTTGTGAGAAATGGAACAAAATTTAGTGGCGATGATTTGAGCCTGACTTTGAAACATATTGCAAATTTTCATGACTTTACTGATCTTCTTAAAGTCAAGTGTAAAGATGTATACATGAGATTATTTTATGATTCATTCCAAGGGAAGTGAAAAAATTGGATTGAATGTTTGTCTGCAAAGTCCATAACATCCATAAAAATATTTTGGGTTATCTTCTTGGAAACATGGATGGAGAAAAAAAAATCCATAGTAGACCATGTTTCCATTCAATATTTTAAATAATGGAATGATACGTACACTAATGATGAAGTGGATGAAAACTTTTCTTCATTTTTGTATTCCTATTTAAATTCATGCAAATGTAGCTCGAAAGATAAAATTTATGTTTTAGCAGAGTTGGCCAATGACATTGAAAGAAGGATTGAAGCTTTAGAAGGTCATAATCTACCCCAGATTTTTCCATTTGGGGATCTTTCTTTTGAAGTTTCATTTCGGCAGAAGCAACAAGTTATATTTCCACCCCTTGGTTTTGAGAATGGAAAATATTATGACTTTAATCATGATCTTGACAGTTCACAGTTGAAGAAAAAGGAACAATTAGATCATCAGACAAGATCTGGTCTTCATGTTTTCCAAGACCATGTGGCTAGTCTGCCAGAATCATCAGTGATAGTATAGTTTGCTTTATTCATCGATAGAGGGATTTGATTCAGATTCTAGTTTGAGTTGCCATTTATTAAAAAAAAAAAATCTGCTTAAAGAAATGTGAGTAGAAATCAGTTAAGTGACCATTTACTTGCATGGTTGCATTGGGTTTTTTATTTTACCTGATTGGGCAGATACTTGTAGTAGGTTAAAATAGGGAGTGGCATGTAATAAGTTTGGTTTTTCAACAATGAGTTTTTCAATTTCCATTTTCGATTTTCAGTGTGCAGTAGTGTGTGGATGAATTTTCTAAAGGATTTGAAGCCTGAAGAGAGGGCCCTAAGGTTCTACTGATATTCATCAAAAAAAAATATTTCTTTTAGAAACAGCTGTATTTTTTACTTTTAAGTTCAGAGTTTATAAAATCATCTCTTAAAAAGATGAAGTTCTATTTCTCATTCAGTTTTGCTTTTAGCCAAATTTTTTAATGGATGAGACAATTGGCCTATGGGAGGTTATCGCTACCATCATTGATCGAAAACATCACCATGGAGTGACTTGTTATCACAATAAACTTTTCACATTTTTAACTCTTGTTTAGAAAATGCTGACAGATGTAGTGTTAGAATTTAAAATTGTAATAAACAGGGAAAATTTCTTGATAACAATGTTGACAACATTGTTTGGAAATCTGATTAAATAAAAAAAGAAGTTTTCAGTCATATTCCAAGTAGCAAAAGCACTCAAAGCCTACATCAAAACCTCTCCATTGGAAATTGTTATGAACAAGATTTCCAATGGTATGTGGAAGTCAAAAAATGGACTCCTACATCAAAAGATATGGCCAGTTGAAGTTTTGTTTGAAGCCTTTGAAAGGAAGGAAAAAGAGTATATCGGTGATCAGCAATCGGAGGTCCAAGGCATATCGAAGGTCTGGTAGATATCGCATATTGCATATCAAAGTTCCATGGTGAATCGGTACATTGGTGATCGCATGTCACATATCAGAGGTTCATGGTGCATCAGAGCATCTCAGCGATCAGCATATTGGTGATCGCATATCGACATGTTTTTAGGTGACAACCTTAAGAATGTTGTGATATGAAAGATCCAATAGTGTTAAACCATCAGGGAATGTCGAAACAAGTTAACAAAGAAATTCATTGCAAAACCAAAGTAGGATGGGCCCTTTTCTCTCTCCTTTAGCGGGATGCGTGGCAAAATATGATTGGTTCTAATAAAGCCACGTGGCATCTGATGTCAACATGACGTGGTAGTATGGAGGGACACGTGGCATGAATTTTTGGCATTTTCAAGGGTCCTAAGTGGGAAAATCAGGGTGACACATGTCACCACTCACGAGGTGCTACGTGGAAGTGATGACATCATATCAGAGGTTGGCATATCGAAGGTTGAGGATACTGGAGCTTTGTAACACTTGCCACTTAAAAAAGTTCCAATCAAAGGGGGCTCCAATATTAGGGTTGGCGCGCGTTCGTTAAGACTCAAAGAAACTCATGCGCTAAATCACTTAACAAAGGAAAACAACCCCAGACAACGAATAAAATAGATAGAACCTCAAGGTTAAGTCGATGGTCACAAGCCTCAGTACTATGTGAAGAAATGCAGGAAGGGATAAAATAAAAGGAGTTAGGATAAAATCGCAACTTTGTGGTAAGTTACGTTATAAATGGGCTCTTATGGCATTGACCCCATAATCACTAGCCTGCATATATAACAAAATAAGGGCTAGAGGAGCAAGCGCAAGGAGCCGAGGAGTACCAGTGAAACAATAAAGTAGGAACTTCTCCGATAAAAACATGTAGAAGTGTTAACAGATGGATGAGTCAGCAGCCATTGAATCGCTGGAAAAGAGGGGATGATATTTTGGAAGGGAAATTCAAAAAAATGGTGCAAAAACAACTACATACACTCCAAATTTAAAGGTAGAGGATTAGCATTAATAAAACAATTTCCAGTTTTAAAGGCTAAAGATTTTCTAGCAAAATTGAAGAAGAGCGAAGGAGAAGTTTTGATGGATTATTGCAGAGGGACCTGTTATGATAATAGAAACGATAAACTACATTTTAGGTACATGTTCTACTTTCAAGGGAAGCAGTTGACCAGATATTTCTTTTGCTTGAATGCAAGTATATTTTCCTACAATTATTCTAGGGCATGCATAATATTTTTAAGTTTATCTTTTGCATACATGAACTTGAGAAATATTTAAATATCTATGTTTTTGTAATTATGTGATGACTATTATTTTGTAAAATGGTTATGTAAAGCACTATATAAGCATCTTATGAGTATGTAAACGAGGTTGGATTTTATTGTAAAAAAACTTGTAGCCTAAATATATTTGATCACCCTTAATGTATTCACTGTGTTTAATGAGAAGTTAGTAGGAAATTCATGTGTTTCTTCTCCTTGTTAGTATTTTCTCTGTTATATAATTGTCTTCTTCCATTCTGAGAATGTTAGTTTATGAGATTGGATTTCATTGATTCTCCTCTCTTAAATTATCTGTCATTAATATTTGTTATTTTGGTTATCTATAAACTTTGTTTTCCTTAAGTCCTCTTTATTCAAAATCTCCCAAACAATCAAATGACTTGTGATTTTTCATGTTTTGTACAACCTTCTCATTGGAGTTTTGATCTCATTTATTTAATAGCTAGACTACATGCCCAATGGTTTTGAAGATCACCCGACCATTTCATCCCTACATCTAAAATTTGGCCACCTCAACTCAGTTGCATAAAACCTTCTACTACAGTGACCATCGGGTAGTTGAGCTTTATGGAGAGATCCCTCTCTGAGTTGAAGGGCCAGCTTCAAACTAAAGCAGGTTATGAGGTTACCTTAGTGTTTTTCCCTACAGCCAGGGTTTTCCATGAGTGATAACACTTCCTATCAAAACTAGAGCATATCTCATCAATTTTCCATTGATGTGGGTTATATGCGTGTGGGTTTTATAGTTTTCTTTCTCCAGATCATATGCATTTATAATAATAAATTTGATATTTATCACATTCCCTAACTATATTTCAAGAAATCATCATATCACATACTTATTGATTCCTTATAACTGGAAGAAACAATCTGAAGGTGCATTAAAGGAGGGTGTGAAATAAAAAGGACAAAATAGGTGGAAAGGACAATGTACCCAATTAAATCTTAAATATCATTTAACCTAGTGGCCACAGTTTTATGCTAAATAAACATTAAATTAATTTAAGATCTCAATGGGGGAGCGGGAAGGAAGTGTTGGAAAACAATGATAATATTGAGAGGGGGGTGAATCAGTATTAAGGCTAATTTTTACTTATTTATGCCAATTTACTTTTCTTATTTAAACATGGCATCCAACCATATAACAAGCAGCAATCTATAATGTAGCAGCAACAATAACTCAACACACAAGCATCCAAACCATAAGCATCATACACATTAGACACAGGTTTTTCACGTGGAAACCCTCTCGGGAAAAAACCACAAATTTTGTTGTTGTTATTGATGTAAATAGAAGGACATACTCTATTACATCAATTTTTTTGTGACCACCCACTCACAGGAAGCATCAACTCCCTTTGATTGTTTGCTAGCACCGACTAGCAAGAAGCACCAACTCCCTGTTTTTGTAGACACCTGTCTAGATTACCAGAATCAACACTTGAGGAATTGACCGCATGGATTTGTTGCAAGCATCAACTTGTAGCTCCTTGGATTTATGCAAGCACCAGCTTAAAGGAGGCACCAACCTCCAAGCCTTCCAAAGCTCCACTAGCAATCGAAGATCCAACTTCCTGATTGTAGGCACCAACCCACACACAAATAAGAACTGAATGATCACTATAGTTTGGCAGCAACTCTGCCTAATAATAGATTTTGATCTTAGTTCACTTTGTTGCACTCTTCAGCAACCCATTGATATGCTCAATATCAGTCACTAGCCATTGTCCATGCAACCCTATGCTATTTTCTCTTCATTAACAATTATTCATCTCTCAGCCTTTCTGCTTTCACAATATGCTCTCAACCTTACTTCACACATCACACGCTTAGCTCTGGGACTTCTACTCTCTAAGGCACACACACAGCCTTATTCACACATCTCAAGAAACTTTTGCCTTTAACACAAAGCACGGACACTTTAGCCTTGTCTCACAGCTCACAAGAAACTCTCTGCCTAATGCACACAGCACAGGAAACTATCAGTATTTACACACAGAGCACACAGGAACTTTAGCCTCACACATAGAGTGCTTCTCTCAGGATCTTCTCTTTTCTTTTGCTTAGGCACACTTAACCTTCACATGCAAAATTGGTTCTCACTTAGACTCTCATAGTAGTGCACTTACATAGAGTGCTTTCCTCTAAGGCTCACTTGCAACAATATTGTTTTTCTCCACTAGGTTTTTTTCCTCTTTTGTCTTCCCGATCAATGTTGCCACATTGTCATTTGTCAACACTGTGTGTTGTACCTTGGCATGGCCCTGCATTTTTTTGTCTGCATTAGACTTGGACTCTACCACTGCATTCACTTGAGAATGTGCACCTCACTATTTCCCCATACTGAGAATTAATTTCTCAATCCACCTACTTACTCATGCTAGGCACAGTCTTCTCTATCTGCAACTCTCCCATCACTGAGACTCTCCATACTTGTTCAAGGCTCACAAATCTTGATAACACTTCAGCATGGCTTCATTGACTCAAGCATGGCCTTTATGTCGACCACTGTTCTTTTTTCCTTGTCTCGGAGTTTTCTAATGATCCATCTATCCTCTTAACTCACTGATACGTGAATCAGAGCATAGGAATAGCATGTCTCATCTCATTGTAGACCCAAAACTATTTTCATTAATATCATGGTCCTTTCTCTTGACCAGGAAATCTCTGACACTTGCCATACATTCCTGAGACCAACTCCTCTACGCTCATTCAATCCTGAACATGTCGGCCCATATGCCTTCAATGCTCCTTTGTATTGTTGTATCAGAGCTTTTCATTACAAAATCACAGTGGTGGAACATTGCAAATTTATGATTTTCAATCTCTGATATTCAAGCCCCTTTCGATTAGTTCATTCTTATATCTCCACCATAGAACCAGGTGTTGCGACTGGGGGCTTGACCTTAAGGCGTTAAGTCTTTCAGATGCTGTCGAGGTCCTTTCTCCTTGTGTTAAATATTTTTGCCTTTGGTTTCTTATTAGCCTCACAACCAGGCGCTAACACATGTCAAATCCCTCTTTATCGATATTTTTCGTTTGTGTCATTGTGCACGCAACAACAAACTGCCAATTGTTGATCTGCAATTTTCTAGCTCGTTGCTTCTTAGCCCTTGTCGCGCATTTCTCACCACTGGACCGGAGGATGTGACCTAACGCTTAACCTTAAGGTGCTAAGGCCTATAAACTCCTATCCAAGAGCCTTTTTCCCTGTATAAAGTATCGCGCCCTTGGTTTCTTGACACTTCGCAACCACATGCTAGCCCCCATGTTAGAGCCCTCTAATCGGTGATTTCCAAATGTGGCCAATGCACTAACCATCACAAACCTCTTATCATCGATTTCTGATAGGTAATAGGCACCACCCGTTAAGTCTTGGCCCTTGGTTCCCTTAAGCCTTCGCGACCACCTGCTCTCCCGCATCCCAACGAAATTTCATTGTGGCACACGAGCCAACCATTGCAAACCTCTAATTGTCGATTTACAAAGTCATGTCATCACATGCCACATGGAATCTTCTGACTAGTGACATGTGTCACTTAGATATAGCCCATTACACTATCCATAAACATTGAAATAGCTTTCCACGTGTCCCTCTATACTGTGACGTCCTGCTAACATAATCGGCCACGTGTCCCTTATCAAAACCAATCAAATCCTGCCACTTGTCCTCATCGGAGCTACTCTAATGCTGCCTTCTGTCCTTATCAGAGCTAACCAGACACCTACATGTGTCATCTTGGAGAAGAAAGAAAGAGGCATGCCTTCCCTGGTTTTTAGCGAAATCCTTTATATTTTCCCTTTTTGCCTTCCCAACGAATTAAAAAAGGATGCACAATCCCTAGCATTTCTAACTCAAATAGCATTTGCAGATCAGAGAATTCCCAATGCTTGTCACTTATGACACTGTCGAACTCTAATCGTCGATATGGCCTTGTTCTCTGACATGCGAGATCACAAGTCTCCAATTGGCAACTTCCCTTAGTTTTTGTACCATGCCTTGGGACCTCTAATTGTCGATATCGTTATTCATTGATTGGAAATTTGCAATCATTGTGCGATTCACCTGGATCCTCTTATTGTGAACCGAATTGGATCCTAGAACACTCTAAGTTTTCATGAACTCTTTAAAAATCATGCCAAAGTTTCAAAGTCTTATAAATATCAAGCTTATTAGAGATATCCTCGAAATAGTTGCAATTTGTGAACAGCGCGGAGCAACAAGGACCCTCAGTCAAGCACGCAGACCATCAGCCCATGGTAACGCGCGCTGCCACAAATTAGCAAAAACCAGAGGTCAATTTAAGAAATGGGGGTAGTTTCTGATATGCAATTAGTGACAATCGCATATCGCCAGGCAAATCCCTCAAAGAAGGAAAAGCCCTGAGCGCCTGGACCCGCAAAGTTATAAAATGCAACGTATATCGTACTGATTCCATTGGAAGCGGGGTCCCACAAAAACCAACAAAATATCGGAAGGGCTTCAAGCGGTAAGTAGTTTTAATTGAGTCCCACCCAATGCCACACAATGGGTGCCATGCGTCTGGAGGAAGAGAGAGAAAACAGCTCACATCAGACGGGTAACCATCATGTTACTTATCCTCCCGACATGGACGACGACCGTTGGATCTGGAGGCTCCAGATCAATGGCAGAGATGCAAACTGATGGGTGACTGGATTTGGTGGGGTAAATAGGTAGAGTTGTATAAGATTTGAAGTCCGACGTGGATGATGCGTTGGCAGAAGATCGTCTTCGTGGGAATTCTTGGAGTTAACAGAATAAATGGTCGTTTCGAAAACATCCAAGAAAACTAACACTCAATTTCTTACAAAATAGGTGGCCACCTTCCTGTGAGGTGTTATACAGTGATGATTATGTAGAACATAGGGATTCAGACGGATAGAGGCAGGGAAACCGGAAAGCCAGGAAGCAGAAAAAAACAGTCAGAAAGCAGATTGGCTTTAAAGCCACAAACTGACAGAGAGAGAAGCGAGTTAGTTAGACGTAGAAATATAAGAGCAGAGAGAGAAGGAGCTGAGTTGTCCTGTAGAAGCAAAGGCAACATCGAGCCAGACGGAGCTAGAGAGCGTCAGAGAGTATGTGTACTCCAAAGAAGGCTTGAGAGGTTCAAGCGAACACCTCTATATATGCCTGTCATGTATGAGTCTCAGATTGGGCTCATACTACTGTGACCAATAGAGGTCGAATTTTCAGTAAGGAGAGTTTGTGTACTGCAGAGACTTGGGGGATCCAAGTATAGTCTTGTTGATTTATATCTATTGTGTGAGACTCAAATTGAGCTCATTGATGTAAAAACTATGCTTTTGAAAACATAATAGAGAGACCACCACTGAAGACTAGACTGGGAGATGTAGCCCAGGAATATTGGGTGAACTCCTTATTAAACTTGTTGTGTTTACATGTTTGTCTGATATGTTTTCTCTAACTGCTTTAGTGTTTGTGTATTTTGCAATCTTATCGATCCGTTGCATAAAATAACATAGACATACACATGCACGTGATTCTGTAATACCTTAATTGTTTGTCTTAGATCAATTACAGATCAAGTGGTATCAAAGCTCTAGGTTACTAAGGTTAGACAAGATTGTGCTGGATTTTTGTTGAATGATATCTAGATCAAAGCTTAAATTAGGAGAAGGAGAGTTGGTTGAAGCTAACCTAGAAATTGGAAGAGTCTATCCTACGAGGAAAATGTGAGAAGAAAGTCCCTTGGAATCAGACTCCCAGTTCATGGACATTTTCTTGACCATGAGAGCCATGGTAGAAGAAATGTATGGAGGATTTAAGAAAGGTAGAGATGAAGATTCATAAAACTCCAAACAAGATAAAGAGTAGAAAAATCTCTCCTCAGTGACCACTCTAAAGGCAAAGGGAAAGAAGAAAAACTTCCCACACCTCTTAATAGTCCTGAAAATAAAAAGAAGAAGGAATAATTAATTAAATTAGATGTTAAATTTGATTTACTGATATATGATGGAGAGTTGAATGCAGAGAAGCTGGATAATTGGATAAGACAGATTGATGTATATTGCGGGGTGCAGAGAATTGATTTAGACAAGAGTAAGATTTATTTGGCCAGCCTACACCTTGGAGGCACTGCCTTGGTATGGTGGGAAGGTAGGACACAAGCTGACATGAAGAAGCATAGTAAAATTCTTTCTGTCTGGAGTGAATTTGTTTCTGCAATTAAAAAATAGTTCTAACCACTAGCTTATATGTAGCAAGCCATGATGAGTTGGAAAACTCTTCGACAACTAAAAGGGAAAAGTGTACAAGGCTACAACCAAGAATTTAGGAAAAAAGCTTTGATTCTAGGAATTTCTTTAGACTCACCTAAAACTTTGCTGAAGTATATAGGTGGTCCACATAGCTATTTAAAGCACACCATTCTCATGTTTAATCCCACTAGCATAGATGAGGTATCTGTTTAGGCTACACATCTAGAGGCTAGAAGCAAGAGTGTGAACCCAAAAGTTGGGGGATCATCAAAATGCACTCCAAGCAAGAACAAGGAAAAGAGAAAACAAAAATAGAAAGAGAGGAAGACAAATACTATACAAAAGACCAAATCTTCATGCACTCACTACAAGAAGGAGGGGCATGATGATGAACACTGCTAGATTCTGCATCCGGAGTTGAGGCCCAAGAAGTACGATGGCAAAAAGAAGAAGATAGTTGCAGCTATTCAAAAATCTTTGGGGTTAGACTCAGGAGATGAAACAACAATCACAACCACAGGCATAAAAGGTAAAAATTCTGAAGCATCTACTAGTAATTGTGCACAATCTACTGATAATGAAGAAAATGAGAGGAAAAGACATGAGATTTTTCATATTAGAGTTATTCCCAAGCATCAAAAGATTGATACTTTGTTTGATAGTGGCTCACAAGTAAATTTAATTTTTGAAGCAATTGTAAAGAATTTGGGATTACTAACCACACCTCACAAGAAACCATATCCATTAGGTTGGTTATGTGATAAAGCAAAGCTACAAGTGACTAGACAACGTAAACTTAGGTTTTCTTTTGGGTCAGCATTTGTAGATGAGGTTGAGTTAGATATTGTTCCCTTGGATATATGTGGAATTGTTTTAGGAAGTCCTTACTTGTATGACAGAAAAGCTATTTTCTATAGATCTGAAAAAAAGTATCCACTCGTTAAAGATGGAATTGAATATTGTAAGAGCTCATAAACTCAAGGATAATTATACTCTCATAAACTTAGGGAAAATGAAAAGAATTGTAAATTCATGCAAACAATTTTTACTTATGGTTGTAAAGGAAAAGAAACCTGATAAAACCAATGTATTTGAGGGTTGTAATGCTAAACAACAAGCTGATTTAGAAAAATTTGTTTCAGAATATGATATACTATTTCAAGAACCTAAAGTCTGCCACTCAAAAAGGAAATAGTACATGATATTAATTTGCAGCAAGATGCTCCTTGCTAACATCGGAATGTACAGGTTGTCTGCTTTAGAGAATGCAGAAATCAAGAAGCAGGTACAGGAGCTACTCGAGAAAGGGTTCATAAGACCTAGCACATTACCATGTGGGTCTCCAATTGTCTTGGTGAGAAAGAAAGATGGCTCATGGAGAATGTGCATTGATTATCGAGCACTGAATAAGATAACGATCAAAAATCGTTATCCCCTTCCCCACATAGATGATCTACTAGATCAGTTGAAAGAAGCTGTTTATTTTCCAAGTTGGACTTGCATAGTGGCTACCATCATGTCAGAGTTGTAGAGCAAGATGCATGGAAGACTGCTTTCAAAACAAAACAGGGATTGTATGAGTGGTTGGTTATGCCTTTTGGCTTAACTAATGCTCTTGCTACTTTCATGAGTGTAATGAATGATGTACTCAGACCTTTTATTGATGATTTTGTCATTGTATATTTAGATGAAATTCTTATATTTAGTAAAACATGGGAAGAACATTTGAAGCATGTAAAGCAGACTCTAGATGTTTTTGAAAAGAGAAACTTTATGTAAGTCTTCAAATTGTGAATTTGGCAAACATCTTTGAATTATTTGGGTCATATTGTAGGGGGTGGTGAATTGAAGATAGATCCCTCTAAGGTTGCAGTCATTGTACACTGGCCTAAACCCAAATCTGCTACAGAAGTTAGAAGCTTCATAGGAGCAGCACAATAATGGAGAAAGTTTATTTATAAACTTTCCTTGATTGCAGCTACCTTACATGCTTTAACAGGATTGAACAAGGTGTTTCAGTGGGGAGGCAAATAGCAGAAAGCCTTCAACACCTTAAAATAAAAGATTAGTACAGCACCAGTACTAGCACTACCCGATCTTCAAAGACCATTTGAGATTGAAACAGATGCCAGTGACTATGCCTGAGAGCAGTGTTGATGCAGCACGGTAAAACCATATGTTATCATTCTGAGACATTTAATTCTACAGTAGTTAATTATCCCACATATGATAAAGAATTGTATGCATTAGTACAGAGTGTGAAAAAGTGGAAACATTATTTAATGGGAAAAGAGACAGTTATACATACTCATCATCAACCACTTCAATATTTGCACTCACAAACTAAGTTGGAGCAATCAAGACACTATAGGTGGATGGGTTTTCTACAACAATTTCATCTTGTCATCAAATATAAAAAGGGCATACACAATAAAGTTGTAGATATGTTGTCCAGACCAATCCTAAATGCATCTACTATACTTAAGCATAATTCAGTATTGCATGAAAGCTACATTGAACAGTATGTTCAAGATATAGATTTTAAAGATGTATATGCAACTTTAAGTCATGGAAAACAAGCAGAAGAATTAGATTATCATGTTAAGGACCAACTCTTTATCATTTTGGAAAGTTATGCATTCCACAAACTGAAAGAGTAAAGATAATTCGAGAAGCACACACTTCTCTAATATCAAGTCACTTTGGTGTAAGTAAAACAGTTGCACAGCTGCAAAGATTTTTTTATTGGCCAAAAATGCATGAAATAGTTTCTATATATGTAAGAGGGTGTAACATGTGTGCTAAAAGCAAGCCCAACAATAGAAAACTAGGCTTGTACACTCCATTACCAATTCCTTCTCACCC
>APFE031484427.1:52066-83022 GCA_000404065.3 Pinus taeda | reverse complement strand
GAACAGCTTCATGCAGTCTATTACTACACTGTTAACCACTGCCATTGTTATTGTGATCGCGGTGGTGCATTGTTCCTTCACCTTTCATAGAGTTGAAGGCTACGCCTTCAACTGCAGTTCTGTTATCTGAAGGTTCAGCTCCAGCAAAACCCTGTTCATTTCTGCCTTTACCTCGCACACCCGTGTGGCTAATTTTCAGACGCGCACCTCCACTAGTTCCTCGGCTTGGATGGCTAACTACGGGACCATCTAACAGGCTTCCTCCACCACCTGCACTATCTATCTGTTCTGCTCCACGACCTCGTTGCACTGCAGGCTCAACTGCTCAATGTTGATGCACTGCTCACTCATTACCTACAGCGCGTGACTCTCCCTGGCGCGTAGTTATGTAGTGACCCCATCCTACAAAATATAGAGCGTCTCCCAAGGGAGCACAACCATGTTTAACCTACTTCCTTTCAAGCTGCTAACCATAGGCCTGTCAGCCTCATTTTCTGTAATGAGTGCTCCATCTGGTAGCACTATTGTGCTGGTCATCCTGGCGCGCAACATTTCCTCAGCTGCAGATGTGCCAACCGTGAGGCTGGTTGACATTGTGCCAGCTTGTGAAGTGTGCATCTGCAACTCCTGTATCTATGTCCAGAGAGCGCCCAATACCAATTGGTGTTGCTCCTCCAACTACAGAAGAGCCTCCGCAGTGACATCCCACACTATTTCACCGATATCATGTAGACCCCCCTCAGTGAGGGTGGTTGGGTCGAATGAAGTTTTTGAGGCCTTTCTCTTCTTTCGTGGCCCTACATGCTATCTTGGGCATGGACATTTTAGCTAGGTGGACGTTGTTTACAAGTCCGCACCACCTTGTTCTATGTCTATTTTTGGCTCAGGCAAAGGTGACTTTTGTCCTTCGCGCTCTTCTTCTACTGTCTTCTGATGTTCCTCAGCCAACTTCACAGCGTCGGGTGCCACCTGATCCTTAGCCGCTGCTTCTTCCTTCCTGTGTTTTTCTGCCAACTTCACCATCCGTAGTTTTGTTTCTTCCTTCTTCCGCTATGTGGCAGACTTCTCTACTTCCACCGCGGAGCCAGCTGGAGCACACCACTCTGGTGACCAAGAATCAAGGACCGCAAAAATTACATCATCAGTCACTAAGTAAGGCAGCTCATGCCACGTCTTTCTAGGGTCCTTCCACGCCCTGATGAAGACATGGTGGAAGTCTGCTTTGAACTCTGCAAAGCTTTGTAGATTGTTGTAGAACGTGGGCGATAATGGTGGCTTGCGATTAATCCCCATTCTGATGTTCATCTCCATGAGCACCCAAAAGATCTTTCTCTCCCTTATTCTCTGTGTGTCCCTGGTTGCTCACAGTGAAGAATACTTCGTTGCCTCTGGAAGGTCCTACGCGACTGATGGGAACTAGCTATCTTCAGGAAACTCCCATGCCACCAGTACTATTGACAACAGGAGCCATGCATAATGGAATGTTTTAGCCTGCTCCTGTGCCTCATGGTAGTTCTCAAGGAACTCACCACATAGATAGTTTGCCAAGTTACACTGGACCCCTTCTACGCATTGCGCTGCTAGTGCAACAACTAGCGTGAGCACCTCATTCGCGTGGCACTTCCACATCACCTTCCCTTCCAATATCTGCTTCGCGACCTTAACTGCAGGGTTTTTGATGCTAGAAATGGCGTACCCTCGCTTCTTCTTCTCCAACTTAAACTTCTTTTTTATGGCCTCTGCAATGGAAAAATCATCACTTGTTCCTTCTGAAATTTTTCGCCGGGTCCTTCCCTGTGCAACAGAGCCATGTAATCCTGTGAATCAGATGGTCTATGATGGGGATGGGCTCCTCCAGCTACAAGCACCCATCAAGCACCAAGCAGAGCAGCTGCCTAATGACAAAAATGGTCACTGAGGCGTGGTGGTAATGCGACACCCATAGCAGGTTTAGCAACCCTTTTTTCTCACCACCTATGAGCCATTTGTGCAGCTCCAAATCTATTATTCCATCTGGCACGTCTTTCTTCTGGCGCATTAGCTACACTATAGCTAAATGTGAGAACTTCTCGTGGTCCTTGAGGTCCCAATCTTCAAATTTTGATACGAGAACTCGTCCCAAGTGTGCTCCTTCAAAAATAATGTCGTCAAGGAGCTGTAGAGTTTGTAGAGAGCTCTTGCTCTCATTTATATCCTTGGGCACCTTGGCTTTACCCTTCTACGGAGGAACATATTGAGGCAACCTGGTGAGAAGGTCCGCACCTTGGGTTTCAACTTCCATCTCTACATCCTCCTTCTCCACCAGGATCTCTTCAAACTCTTCCTCCTCATCGGCCTCCAAATTAATGGCCTTCCCCTTTTCCTCCACTCTGAGCTTGGCCCTTAGCAGATTTCTAGGTGAGACATGCACCGATATCATGGCCTACTTATCCTTCTTAGGTCTCAGCACGCGCAATGATTTAGGGATCTCAGCGACTATCCCGACGCTCTCTGGGGCTTCCACTTCATAATTTCCTACGCAGCTTCCTCGACCCTCGACGTTCATTGCTCCGGTATCCATGACTTCTTTAGGTGCTGCCATAGTATGATTCCACAGTTCTCTCAATGTCTCTGGTAATTGCTCAAGTAACAAATTCACCTTTAGAATATCAAACAAGTCTCGATTCATGAATACCTGAGTGCGCAACAACTCAGTTCTCAAATTTCCAAGTTTTGTTTGCTAGACATCCCTTTGTAATCTATAGTGCCTTTTGAATTTGAATTCGACCATTCCCCCCACATTTGGTCCATGAATGCTAGATTGGCAACAAATTTTCAAGAATCTAGCCCATAAAGTTCACCTTCAATGCCTGTCGCCCGCTCCATTTGGCCTCAAACCAAGCATCGCATCGTGAATAGTGACTGTAACAGTCACTTTACAGCAGACATGTGTGCCAGCGTAGCTGTCTTCACGTTGTCGCAGACCCTGTGACACTTTGCTACTACGCGCAGTCTTGACATCACGTAGTTCCCGGGTAGAGTAGTTTATAGTCTCGTGCCTCCTTTAGCTGCCTAGAGTGCTAAGACTATGCTTCGTTTGACTAGTCAGGTGGCCAGACCACTTGTGTATGGCTTCAAATAACTGCCATTCACTTTTCTGGGAAGGGTTCTCCATTCAAGTTTACCAATTGTACCGCACCACCATCTGTAATATCCTTAATAACATATGGCCCTAACCAATGCATTCTAAATTTCCCTGGGAATTTATCAAACTTACTATTATACAACAACACCAAATCATTTACCTTGAAGGTGCACAGCTTGATGTGTCGGTCGTGTCATGCCTTTTCGCACTGCTTTTGGACCTGCTAGTGGAATCCAGCCAAAAATCGTTCTTCTTCAAGCTCTTCCAGCTACGTGAGCCTCTCCTCTAGGGCTTTGCAATCCATCATACCTGTGAGCGTCACTATGCACAGACTAAGCACAATGTATTCCATAGCCATTACGGCTTCCAATCCATAGACAAGCCTAAAATGTGTATGCACCGTCAGTTTCTTGCATGTCGTTCGATAATCCCATAACACTGCAGGTATGCGTCTTCGTTGCGTATTGCATACCTTGGTCAGCACGGTTTCCAATACCTTGTTGAACACTTCTACTATCCCGTTAGCCTGTGGGTAATACGGTGTGCTCTTCTGGTGATACACCTGAAATTCCTCTGTTAGTGCGTTGCTCGTCTCGTTCAGGAAGTGTGTACTTTGATTGCTCATCAAGATCTTTGTACATCCAAATCGCATCAGTACGTGTTCAAATAAAAACTTGGCGGCAGTCATGCCCGTGTAATCCTTCACTGATTGCGCTTTTGCCCAATGAATCAGATACTCCGTCGCAGTGATAATATACCTCGCGCCTGTCTTTCCTTGAGGTTTAATAGGTCCTACAAAATCTATTACCCACTTTTCGAAAGGTTACAACATCATTTGTGGATTCAAAGGCATTTCATCCCTCCATGATGGCCTTCCTGTTCGCTGACATACATCACATGCCTTGCAATATGCTTTTGAATCTTGATGAAGGGTTGGCCACCACAACCCTGCACGTAGAATCTTCTGTGTGGTTTCTCTTCCCACATAATGTCCTCCTCTGGTGATCCCATGAGTGTCCATGAGGATGTTGCTTCGTTCAAACTCAGGTACATACCTTCACAGTATTTCATCATTCCCCATCTTGTATAGATGCCCAGCAATGACAGAGAAATCTGTCGCGCGCACCACTAACTCCTTCTTCTGTTAGATAGGGTATTCTTTCGGCACAGTTCCAATTGTTAAAATGTGAATTATATCATCAAAATTTCCATCCGCTACGTGCATAGCAAAGAATTACGCATCGAGTAATCCTTCCTCCAAATTAGTAGGTTCCTCCCCATTCTCAATGCGTGATAGTTGATCTGGTCCCGCGTTCAATAGTCCAAGCTTCACAACAACTTCGAAATCATATTCTTGGAATAATAAAAGCCATATGCAAATGCACCCCCCCAACACAAGCTTATTGACCAGGTACTTTAGCACAGAGTGATCTATGTACATATTAAAGTGGCCTCCTAGCAAGTAGTGTCGATACTTCTGGAGCACATATACCATAGCTAGTCCCTCGCACCCAGTGGTGGAATAGTTCTTCTCTGCTTTGGATAATCTGCAACTTGTGAACACGATAGGGTGAACCAAGCCTTCCCCACCATCTTGCGTCAGTACTGCCCCCAACGCTATACATGAAGCATCGACATGCACATGGAACTCTTTCTTCCAGTTCAAGAAGACTAGAATTAGCGCAGTAACCATCTTTTCTTTCAATATATCCAGGCTTTTCTTACAGTCATCATTCCAGTAGAACATGACATCCTTTTTCAACAATTTTTCCACTGGCACGGTGATCTGGGCATATCCTTTGATAAACTTTTTGTAATATCCCATATGTCCCAGAGTGGCGCGCAGCTGTTTCACATTTCTTGGCATTTCCAATTTCAAAATCACCGCAATATTTGCGGGGTCTACCATCAGCCCTTGTCTGCAAACCACATGCCCTAATAGGTTCCCAAAAGGAATGAGGAATAGACACTTCTTGAGGTTGAGCGCGATTTTGTATCTTCGGCAGGTATCCAACATCAAGTGCAAGCTCGCTACATGGCTCCTAACTAGCCCAAATACAATCCAGTCATCAAAATAGACCTCCAAGAACTTATGAATATATTCCCTGAATGTCGCAACAACTATGCGCGAAAAGATAGCATGGCCATTCTTCAATCCAAATAGCATGATAGTATATTGAAAGCAACCCCACTCAGTCACGAAGGTTGCCTTGCTCCTATCCTCTGGCGTGATTTTGATCTGGTGGTACCCCGAGAACCCATCAGTGAAAGAATATGCTTCCTGACCTCCTACATTGTCCAACACTTCATCCGTGAATGGAGTTGGGAATGGATCATGCACATAAGAGTCATTTAATTTTATAAGATCCATGCATATCCTTATCTCATCCTTCTTCTTCTTCTCTTATACCACCATTGGGCTTACCCAATCACATTCTTCCACAGGCTCAATGATGCCTGTTGCAAGCATTTTTCTAGTTCTACTCGGACCTTCTCCTTGTATTTCAGATTTAAGGGATAAGGCCTCTGCTGAAATGGCTTCGCATCGGGCTTTAACGTGATATTTATCACTCCTAGATCTTCGATTATTCCTTTCAAATATAAAACCTTGATCAAGAATAAGTCATGATATTCACAGAGTAATTCAACGACCTTATCCACCGTCGCATCGTCCCAGTAGTCTTTGATCTTGGCGAATTTGGGTTCTGCCTCCGTACTAATGTTTACCTGCTTAGTTTTCACCAGTGCGGTTATATCAGGGTTCTCAATCTGTGGTCCGTGAACCTCGTGGTGGCATTTTGTTTCTGGAATGTTAATATTTCATGGATCCTCATCCTTCTCTTCAGCAATGACATTATAACATTCCAGCGCGCGACTCAACTGAGTAGCCCATTCAGGCTAAATCAAGTCTACCGGCTCTTGTGGTATCCTAAAGATGACAGCTTTTACCTCTTGTAGTGCTTCATCAATACTATCCCACCCATCCTTAAAACTGAAGGTCATCAGGAACCCTTCACGTAGGATATCCCATTCACATGTCCCATGGTAGAGCTCTGTTTCTATATACCAGTTCATTGGTATAACATCTAGGGTATGACAGAATAGGCGCACCCACTCAAGTTGTGGCTTTTCTCCATATGCCTACATCCACTTGGGAAGATGTGTGCGTGGATCATCCTGCAAAACATACTTTTCTATCAGTCACACCTTAGGCTTCCTGAATTGTACTCGCATCATTCTCCTACATTCACGCCAATCATCAAAGCTTCCTTTGTGCATACCCCACCATCTCGTGGACATAGCGCGCAGTACCCAGTACAAGGCCTAGAAGCATTGCTTTACCGGCACCTCCCTTTCAAAGGCATCCAAGAAGGTATCTACCTCATTTAGACCATCATAAGTAGGTAGATCTCTTACTTCTGTCGACAGGCAACTCAGCAACCTTGTCATCATATTACAGTTCAGTGTAGTTACTTCATGTAACCAATTCTCCATCGTTCTACTTCTTTGTCGGAATCCAAAGTGAAAGAAATTTCGTGCTCCAATGTAATCCATCCATCCATGGTGGGATTGACCCAGTCTTGGTCTCGCGCCATTATCTTATAGATGTAGTCTAAATCATCATCACTCTCATAGTCGCGAACCGGTTCCGTATAGCGCAATCCTTCAGCAGGGTCCAGGGGTATAATTACGCATAGTGACTTCTTTTCAAAGATCATTTTTCACTTCTTCAGATTAATTACCCCGTTCATGTCAATGGCCTAGTCAATTCCTAGGAGCGCAGGGTAGGGATTGTTGTCATCAAAAATCTTTATTACTTCAAAATCTGCCAGCGTGCTCGCTCCCTCAATATCCACAGTTATTCCCTGCAAATGCCCCATGGGTATTATTTTATGTTGATTCGCCATTCTCAGTTGAATCAGAGACCATTGTAATGCAGGTCTTCCCATTCGCTCCCATTTTTGCTTCGGTAGAACATTCACATCTGAACCCAAATCCAAAATGACTTGATCCATCTCATATTCTTCGATCTACGTGGTAAGTCTCATTTCTCATCCTATTCTTGTTTTATGTTTTCCGATCTTCTGAACTACGTGCGGTTCTCCTGGCATGAACCTAGCGCATTTTTTAATGAGTTCCTATAACCCTTTCATAGCCTTACTATCATGCAATAACTTCATACATGTTTCAAGGAAAGTTGTCAGCATGGATGGGTCCATTTTTGGCTCCAGTTTATCTTTGCTTCCTGAAGTGGAGGTATCAGTGAAGCTCTTCTTAGCTTCCATGAAGGTTTTCCGAGCGCACTCCAAATCAAACTCTGCTTCCTTCGTCGGAGCTTTGCAAACCCAAGTACTATCTTCTGGTTGTTTTCCTTTGTCATCTCCGTCGTAATTCCACTTCAACGCATAATGTTGACATTCGAGTCTTCCTCACGTGACTCAGACCACATCATCTGCAGGTTCTGAGTCGGGGGAGGTTGTAGCGCTCCTCTGTCGCGTATCCTAGCTATCAATGTAGGACAATCTTCTTTCTCATGATTAAACAACATGCAATAGTTGCAAAATGGGTGTGTTGTATTGGTTCAATCATAGGCATAGTGTCATGGCCCTCCACAATTGTAGCAAATAAACCGTCTGCGACCTCTCCCAGGTCCTCCTCTACCCCGGCCTCGTCCACACCCCTAAAATCTTGTTCACGCCATTCTTGCATTTTGCTCAAGGGGCTGCAGTTCAGCTGAAACCCTGTAGGTGGGGGTTCTATCCATCATCAACTCATAACTTCTGCAGGTACACTTATCATGTCCCACTGACCTGCAAAATTTGATAAACAAATGTTGTGAATTTTGCGTATACTTCTGTAACAAGTGATAATTGTCTATGGCATATTTTCCAGTTCTTTGACAGATTGCGTACCACAAATCAGGCGTCGTACTAGGTCCTACTTGAGCTTCCAGCCTTAAAGGCATTGGTCCTCCTCCTGTTAAGTAATTTGTAAAAATCGGGAAGTGGTATTTGTCATGACCTCGGCTCTTGCATTTTATGCACCACACTTCTTCGCGCACTTCTGGTTGAACCATCCCTTCCTGTTTCAAACTCTATATCTCAAGGCACAAATTCTTCAGTTGTACGTGGATCTGTTGAACTCCCATATTAGGATCCTGCATCGGGGTCTCATGTAGTGTCATAACGATCTCTAACGCCTCTGCTTGAGTTGTTATCTTCTAATGCAATAGCGCACTCCTTAAATGTGGTAGTAGTGAAGCTACAAACCACTCACGATGTTTTCCATCTGTCAGATTCATATTTGCTTCACAAATCGTACATTTCAACCTCTGATCTAGTTCCCAAGGAGTCTCGCCTGGTAGCATTGTGATATCTTTAAATCCAACGATCGACTGCGCTTCAGACTTAGGCCTGCTAAATTCTCTATTAAGCATTGTTTGGATTTTTGTGACTCTCACATTTGGGTTATCATTGGAGTACTTAATATACCAGGTCAACACACGATCCTATAGGGCTCTAACCAGTGTCGCCTTATTTATATGGTCATCTGTAACACCTTGTGCTTCCCATACATCACTTACAATGAACCCAAATTGGTCTGGATCCTCATTTCCCAAACCTTTGAACATAGGCAACTTCACTATGCTTGCCATATTGAATCGCGGTGGTGGCGGAGCTGGTATGGGTGAAGATGGAGGTGATGGAGGTGAAGCCAGTGCTGGTGTGGGTGGAGGTGGTATTTGCATAATTATTTGTCTTATCAGATGAATAACACTTCATGGAGAGACCTTCGCAAGCTCTTCCTCATCCCCTTGTGGAGGTGAAATCAAGGGGCTATCTTCTGGACCCTTATTTCCTTCGTCCCTATAAACCTTTCCACTTGGGGTAGCCCCGAACATCAAGGTAACTGCATAACCCGCTTTTCACGCAACATCATTTTAATCCAAGTATTCAAATACTTTATATACTTACCTCATGGTCCTTTAAGAAAGTGTCGCTCCGCCTCGCTATATATGACTGAGGTGTCAACCGCAAACTCGGTAACTAATCCTCCTACAATACGATTGAGCCAATGATCAATGGCACGTGCGATCTTATCCTATGATGCTTCCAATATCCGCACTAGCTTTGGGGTCCACACAATAGGACCGTCAAGTTTCCACCTTCCTTGGCTATCTGATAGCTTCACGATCCACTCGTATAGCTCAGTAGGGAAGGATGCAAAAAAGATTTAGTGGATCTCTGTATACAGGTAGTTGTCTAGCCACTCTTCTTTTGATAGTCGCAGGTTTCTGTTCTCCTGTGTCGCAAACTCGTGAATTCTTTTGTCCAACCAACCTTCAATTTCTTTCTTAGTTGGATTCCAATGATATGACATCACACATCTCTCATGCAGATTCTGGTCCCGGCAACGGAACCATTTGTTGGCTTATGGGAGCCTCACCCAGGTTTAGAGTTATTTAGCCAAACAAATCCCTACACTACTAGCCCTTTCGGCATCAGCCCGTGGAGCGCAGACTGAAGTCTCACCCAAAGCAGTATGGGGGGATGTTGGAACCAAGTTTCCACACCCTTGAGATGGATGTGATGTCGGTTTAGTCCAACTAAACCTACCTTCGTGCAGGTCGCTTCGTGCACTATTCTACCCTTCAGTACCTTTGCGATTTGTTATAATCAACTTTCGCACAGCCCTAACTAGGGGCTAAAGTCCTTTCGCGCTACTAAGGCAACGAACTACGATATCTCCTAAACTACTCCAAGTATCTTACTTATCTTATTAACAGTTCTTGATTACCTTCGCGTAAACAGATATTTTATCTTGCGTTCACTTAGTCAATATAGTTATACACATTCACATATCATATAAGCATTAAAAGTGAAATTCATACCCAATATAACAGAAGCATAGAACATGAAATAAAGACGCAGACTTGATATAAACTTCTCTTTATTAATACTTCCACTGTTTACAGACTCGACTCGCCCTGCGCACTCAGCTGTAGAGCCTCTTTCTACACTACGACCCAAAACTAGACTTTCCAGTTCAGAACTATCTCACATACATCAATCTTCCTTAGACATTCTGTGATTGATTAGCTGCCTTAACTACTTAGAGATTTGCTCTATTTATACAATCCCATGGTCCACAGACCATGGGTAGATCTTCTATAGCTGACATTACATTATCAAAATTAAGGGTGGACAACCCTATGACTCTTTAACAAACTACACGCTCTGTGCCAACAAAATGCAGAGTCTTTACATTGGAATTACAAAATTGACCAAAATCTGGGCTCTAAGCCCCAAAACATCTCTTGGGGGATCCCACGCCCAACACTCACTAATTGTGAGGACCAAATTCTAGCTATCAGGATGTGCATTATGCCTTGCAAACCTCTCTACTAGGACTATCGCTATTGTTGCTCCATAAACTAGGCAAATGTGATATGCTCCCCCTGAACATATATTTTCTATGAGATGTCCTTCCACTTTTGGACAACTTATGGTTGATGGTTGGGCACTCTGTCCACCAATGCATCTTTTTTGTATCAAAAAGATTGATACTCATTAAATTATGCATGGTGTTGCTGCTACTATAATTTCCAATTTATAATGATGCATTTCAGCTCTTCCTTCTTCGATGTTGTTATTAATTCTGAGACTGCTCTCATTTTATTGAGAATCTCCACTTCTCCCCTTGAGATCATTCTCATATAATAGGGACTACTTTACAACTCATACCATTTTCACCAAAATAAATTATACAAATGGAACATTGTACCAGGGAAACTCTTCTATTTCTTTTCTCAAAAAGAAATGCCCATTTTATCACAACCAATTGACATATCTATACCAATTGAGGGTTAAGGGACATGAAAAATATTATGCCAATTGTTTTTCATGAACACAAGACTTTTATGCATAATTATACTTACAACTTAAATGAAATAAGAGTATTTCACCAAATATGCAAACCTTTCCTTTGCTCAACAATCTTCCTTTTTATGGTTGCCCATTGTTTCCTGCTACTACTTACCAAAGCAGCTCCCCCTGAGCCAATGCTCCCTAATCTCCTACAATGATATCTCGTCTTTTCTTGGGGACTAATCCTATGGACATGACAAAACTGTGAGATTTTTTTCATTCCACACTTCCACTGCAACCCATCTTCTTCCCACAACAAAATTTATCGTTGTTTCCTCCTCATGTTGGATGCACTCCACCTTCATCAATCATATTGGCCATTTTTTTCATCCTTCATGACCTCCTGCATCTGACTTACCCAGACTCCCTTGAGGCTCTTCTCTTCCTTCACTGAAGAGAAACATAGGATCTACTCCCCCTGAGAAAATCATCCTCCTTCTTCCTCCAGGCCTTTAAAGATCGAGTTCTTCTAGAAGCATTATCTTCTTGCTTCTTCTTTACCCCTGTTTGGGTCTTCTCTCAGTTGCACTTGGGTAGAGGAATTTTTCATTCAACTCCTCTTTCTCCACCCAAATCAACTTGGAGCCTTTCTTCCTTTTAGAAGGGTTTTCTAAAAGAGTAGGAGGATTACTCTTTTGACTTTTTCCTCCTCTATGCACCTTTCTCTGTTGACATAGAGCATTGAAGACATATGGGTATGTTTCTACTCTATTATTTCTCCTTGAATTCAAATTCCAAGTTGTCGCATTCACATTCATATGCTGAGAAGCATTCCATCTCTTCTCATTTTTGCAGTCATCTCTCTTGTGCCTGAGATTACCACAATCATAGCATCTGATTTGGCTTAAGATAGGGACAAAGGAGTTACTCTTTTTTACATCCCTTTTGTCAAAACTCCTCTCTAGTCTAGCATGCCTTCTTCCAACCTTTTTCTGCATCCTTGGGTTGCTTCTACCTAACACATTTTGTTTCATTGTGTTCCATCGATGGTCTATGGCTTGATGTCCATAATTATTGCAAGAAAAACAAAAACCATAAAAAGGCCTTTGTTGAAATAAGTTACCTTTTCTCTGAAGGTTCTATCATTGAGGAGGAGGGGTCCTCTACTAGGCTTTCCTCATGTGCCTTCTATTACATTTTGCATTATTGTCTTGCACTCTTCCTTGTTGTTGCCTTGCTCTCTTATGTTTCAGTTGTTGTTGCTGGTTGGGCTTCTATTACACTTGCTGCTACTTCTTCTTGGGCTTGTGATTCTCTAGTTTTTGTTGTTGATTCTTCTTCTCTTATTTTTATTGCTTTCCTTCTTGTTGTTGTTGTCCAACAACCTTTCTTTCTTTGTTGTTGGAACCTTTAATCTTATGATATTGAGACAAATCTTTATTTGACTTCTCTAAGTCATTTCTGAATGTGACTACCTCATTTTGTAGTCTCCCATAAAAAGCTTCCTTTTCATTCAACTGATGGCTTAGCATCCCAATTAGTCTTCTAGCCTCTTCTTGTTGAGATTTTAGTTCAGCTAATGATTTTGTCAACTTTCCATTCCCAATCTCATATACTTTCATTTTCTCCTCTTGCTTGACAATTTCCTTTAATGGTGCTTAACCTCCTTTAGAGTCAAGGACAACCTATTTCTAGAAAATATCCTTTCATATGGACCCTTTTCTTCACCACCAGAGGTGCTAGCTTCTGATTAGCATGGTCTCTCTTCTGAGACTTCTTCCTCGTCAACAAAAATGTGATGAGCAGCAGCATTACCCTGTTCTAGTTCATTTCCAGAGCAGCAGGGCTCCTCAACCTCTACTTGACCCTCATGGCTATCTCCATCATACAGACATTGTAGTATTTTCAGCTTCCTTTGCTTACTCACAATGCCTTACTTCATCAGCATCTGACTTATATATCCCTCTCATGATGACCTCCTTGGATTTCTCGTTGTTTTCTCCATTCAAAATAGAGATCCATATATCACCATCGAGGGACATCAAGTAGGCTTCCATTCTAACCTTCCAGATTTCATACGAGAGCTCATGGCATGATCTATCTAAGAATGGAACTTCTTCTACTGCTAGCAAAACTCCGTTAGCCATTGTTTCCATTTGATCTATCTTCTAGTGATTAAGTCATTTCTGAAGGAACTTGGCTTTGATACCAATTGTTGAAAAACAATGAAAATACTGTGAGGGGGGTGAATCAGTATTAAGGCTAATTTTTACTTCTTTATGACAATTTAGTTTTCTTATTTAAACTTGGAATCCAACCATATAAACAGCAACAATCTATAATGTAGTAGCAACATTAACTCAACACACAAGCATGCAAACCATAAGCATCATAAACATTAGACACATGTTTTTCACATGGAAACTCTTTCGGGGAAAAACCACAAAGCTTGTTGTTGTTATTGATGTAAATAGAAGCACCTACTCTATTATATCAATATGTTTGTGAGCACCCACTCACATGAAGCACCAACTCCCTTTGATCGTTTGTTAGCACCGACTAGTAGGAAGCACCAACTCCCTCTTTTTGTAGACACTTGTCCAGCTTACCTGAAGCACCACTTGAGGCACCGACCTCATGGATTTTTTGCAAGCACCAACTTGTAGGAGGCAGTAACCCCCAAGCCTTCTCAAGCTCCACTAGAGGTGGAAGAACCAACTTCCTGATTGTAGGCACCAACCCACACTCAAATAAGAATTGAATGTTGATTGTAGTTTGGCAGCAACTCTGCCTGATAACAACCTTTTATCTCAGCTCACTCTGCCGCACTTTACAGCTCTCTGCAGCAACCTTCAGTAGCCCACTGATTTTCTCAACATCAGTCACTAGCCACTGTCCATGCAATCCTCTCATCTTTTCTCTTCATTAGCATTCACTCATCTCTTGGCCTTTCTGCTTTCACAACACACAGTTTCCTCTCGGCCTTGCTTCACACAACACAAGCTTAGCTATGGGACTCCTACTCTCTAAGGCAAACATGCAACCTTATTCACAAAGCTCAAGCAACTACCCCCTTTAACAGAGAGTGCAGGCTCTTCGGCCTTGTCTCACATCTCATAGTAAACTCTTGGCCTAATGCACACAGCACAGGAAACTATCATCCTTTACACACAGGAACTTTAGCCTCACACACAGAGTGATGCTCTCGAGGTCTTCTTTTTCTTCTTCTTAGGCACACTCAACCTTTATAGAACTAGCGCTCAATTAGCCTCTCATGGTATTGCACTTACACAAAGCGCTTTTCTTTAAGGCTCACTTGCAACAATATTTTTTTTCCACACATGCTCAATCGAGCTCCTAGTTTTTGTTCCTTTGTTCTCTCCCTGATCAATGTTGCCACTTTGTCTTGTGTCACCACTGTGTGTTGTACCTTGGCATGGCCCTACATTTTTTTGTATTCATTGGACTTGGTCTCTCCCACTGCATTCGCTTGAGAATGGGCACCTGACTATTCCCCATACTGAGAATTAATTCTTAGCCACCTGCTTACTCATGCTAGGCACAGTCCTCTCTTTCTGCAACTCTCCCATCACTGGGACTCTCCCTACATTTTCAATTCTCACATATCTTGACAGCACTTTAGCATCGCTTCATTTTACTCAAGCATGGCCTTTCTGTGGGCCATTGTCCTTGTTTCCTTGTCTCAGAGTTTTCTAATGATCCTTCTATCCTCTTAACTCACTGAGACGTGCATTAGAGCACAAGAATTGCATGTCTCATTTCATGGCAAACCCAACACTATTTTCATTAAGATCGTGGTCCTTTCCCTTGACCAAGTGATCTCTAACAGTCGCCATATATTTGTGATACCAACTCCTCTACGCTCATTCAATCCTGAACCTACTGACCCATATGCCTTCAATGCTCCTCTATATTGTTCTATCAGATATTTTCATTGCAACATCACAATGGTGCAACATTGCAAACTGTCGATTGTTGATCTCTGGTATTCAAGCCCCTTTCGATTAGCTCCTTGTTGTATCTCCACCATAGGACCAGGTGTTGTGACTGAGGACTTGACCTTAAGGCACTAAGTATTTAAGACTCTTTCGGGGGCCTTTCTCCTTGTGTTAAATGATCCAGATTTAAACAGGAACACAATAAAATACCGAGATAACCATAAATACATATATGCAGTGGAAATAATACTTCATTTCATTACTGTAAAATACTAAAATATGCTTACAAACAGAAGTGGCAATAAACGAGCTAGGGTGATGGTAGCTTATCTCTGAGAAGAGATGTGGCGGCTACATGCCTCTGAACTGTTCTGAACTGTAAAGGCTACATTGTGGCGGACAATCTATCCTTTTAAAAAATGTGACTTGTTACTTATAGTATTTTTCCGTTACAATACCACGGGTCAATTCCATGGGTGAATGAATACTATGGGTGGATTTTACAATACCACGGGCAGATGCCATTTACAATACCATGGGTAAAGTCCATGGGTCGATGAATAATATGGGTGGATGAGTACCATGGGTTGATGCCATTTTCCATTTGGATCATTCCTCCCTCCTTAAGAAGCAATGGTCCCCATTGCGTAAAGTTCCCTCCTGCGAAGGCTTTGTTGAATATGAAGAGCCACTGAAGATAAGGGTTTTATGTGGTTAACCCAAAACCCTGATAAATGAAGATCCGAGGATAGAGATACCCTATAATGCTTGTGACCAACTGTGATTCTGACAGTGTGTGGCCTAGCTGGACTTCGATGACAAGGATTTTATGCGGTTGACCCATAACCATGATGTTGGTTCCTGATGAAGTAGCAGGTGCCTGCATAGCCTGGGGTGGGAGGGCACGTCTCCAAATAATCCAAGCCAAGTGCTGCTATGTTGAAACTGATGAATGTGAAGCAGGTGCCTATTAAAGTGGGGTGGGAGGGCATGTCTCCAATGGAAACCCACTCTGAATGCTACTCCAGAATTAAAATGGACATAACTCGGCAAATATAACTCAAAATATTTATTATAACCTGTTTTTGGAAGAAGAAGAATCCAAATGGAAAATGGCATCAACCCATGGTACTCATACACCCATATTATTCATCGACCCATGGACTTTACCCATGGTATTGTAAATGGCATCTGCCCGTAGTATTGTAAAATCCACCCATGGTATTCATTCATCCATGGAATTGACCCATGGTATTGTAACGGAAAAATATCATAAGTAACAAGTCACATTTTGTAAAAGGATAGATTGTCTGCCATAATGTAGCCTTTATAGTTCAGAATAGTTCAGAGGCATGTAGCCACCACATCTCTTCTCAAAGATAAGCCACCATCGCCCTAGCTGGTTTATTTCCACTTCTGTTTGTAAGCATATTTCAGTATTTTACAGTAATGAAATGAAGTATTATTTCTGCTACATATATGTCTTTATGGTTATCTCGGTATTTTATTGCGTTCCTGTTTAAATCCGGATCAGTGGTATCAGAGCGATCTGCTTTTCTTCTCTGTTTTTCTTTGCATGTCCCCAACGAGGTCGGGATATAATGAGTTAGGGCTTGAACTGGTCGAACCTTTGCAATACCAGCCTCACAAATCCCAACGACCTCCCATGGCGGATGAGAAGAAAGACGAGGGGGCAGGAGATCCTATAAAAATCTTGCTCGAAGAAGCACTCAAGCGGCAAAGGAACGCAATAAAATACCGAGATAACCATAAAGACATATATGCAGCGGAAATAATACTTCATTTCATTACTGTAAAATACTGAAATATGCTTACAAACAGAAGTGGAAATAAACCGGCTAGGGCGATGGTATCTTATCTCTGAGAAGAGATGTGGCGGCTACATGCCTCTGAACTATAAAGGCTACATTGTGGCGGAAAATCTATCCTTTTACAAAATGTGACTTGTTACTTATAGTATTTTTCTGTTACAATACCACGGGTCAATTCCATGGGTGAATGAATACCATGGGTGGACTTTACAATACCACGGGCAGATGCCATTTACAATACCATGGGTAAAGTCCACGGGTCGATGAATAATATGGGTGGATGAGTACCATGGGTTGATGCCATTTTCCATTTGGATCATTAAAGCTCTATGCCTTTGGTTTCTTATTAGCCTCATAACTAGGTGCTAACACATATCGAAGCCCTCTTTATCGAAGTTTTTAATTTGTGCCATTGTCCAACAACAACAACTCATTGATTGTCGATCTATGATTTCCTAGCTAGTTGCTTCTTAGCCCTTGCCATGCATTTCTCACCACATGACTGAAGGATGTGACCTAAGTGTTACACGGGAATAGTGTCCACTCGGATGCTGCTATTACCACTAAGATGGGTGGCTATCTTAGAAACAAACAATCAAAGTCTACTATTGATTCCTTTTATGAAAATAGATGAGAGGAGAACCAAGAGGACCAACCTGAGTCTTGCGCTCGATTTCCTCTCCTTCTTGATAGAATTTTTCCGCTTCTTCTTTGTCTGCCCAGCTTTAAAAGGACCTGTGGAATCACAGCAACATACTACTATGCAAGAAACAAGGATCGAAATTCATAAATAATGCAGGATCAGATGTGCATTAACCATATACATGCATATATAAACAAGTACACAAGAATATGGAAGGAAACAAGAATAGCTTTATTCAGATGAAAAGTAGCAAGAAGATTACAACCATGTGCTCTGACCCAGCATCATCCTCCAGCTAAGAAGCCCTTCTTCACCTCAAGCAAAGCTAGATCACACAACACTGTGAATGTACACCAGAATACCAACAACACTTCTCTATAAGATACAAAATTCCAGCCCCTGGATCTCTGTGATGAGGGATCCATATATAGATGATTACAGAGAATGAGTCATCTTTTGGGATCTTGATTAGTGTCCTCTCTCTGATAGTTCATGCTTCCACTTGGAGAATGATGATCTCTTACTCATCCCTATTCGAAAATGGAGAGGCAAGTGTCAGAGGGGAAGCTTCTGGAAGATTCCATGATCTTCCACCTCGCATTTTTGTCCCTGCCATTTGTCCATTCCTGACCATCGCACCGTTCAGAGGAGAAAATCAGTATGCATCACACCCTGTACATTGGGAAGGTGATATGCATCGCACCCTCTGCATTGAGCTTTCAGTATGGTCCAGTTTTGACCATTTATGAGCAGTTTTCAGTGGAGAACATCTGGGAGATGATGTAATCAGTTGACCTTGTTCCTTTAGGCAGTGAAGCAACACTTTTAGGGACTTAGGAGCCCTCAGTTTATGGACATTTATGATTGGGGTTGAAGTGCCCCAAAATGTCTATAACAGTTGCCCCCTAAAGCATGAGGTCGTTAATCTTTCTGATGTCGGGTGAAATGCTTTGCTATGAGGATCTGAAGTTTTTCCGAGCTGGGAGGAGATCTGTAATAAGATACAATACAATACATTATTTTGACAACATGATCTAGCTGAGGCGGGCATTCCCATGCTCAGCTTTATAAACTCATTTTCATGTACATAGGACAGACAATTGTCTATGTGACAGACTGATGATATGGACACATCATCCTTTGATTTGGATGATCATCTGTTTGGCAATTATGTACACTTGATGTTTTTATATTCTTGAATATATCGCAGCCCAGATGGATGAAACTAGATCCAGGGTCTTCAAAAATCATTCAATCTTCACTCGGAGTACAAGTCGATCCATGTGAAAAATGTTCCAGAGTCGAACATGGAAAGACATTGCCTGATTAGGAGCCAATGATGTAAGCTGTTAACAGGCACGAGAGGAATCACCAATAATGACAATGACCCTCAAGGTACTACAGTACAATTTACGTGGTGTGAAAAGGGACTTGGAATTGAACACCACGCAAAATCTCTCGATCGAAGGTCATTGATGTAAACCTGACGCCGACAGTGAGAAACTTGCCATTGAGGCATGCAAGCTTCAAAGTACTAAAAGGGTTGTTCCTAAGTCAACTTCTTGGATAATGAGCTGATGTCGACAAGAAGCGACCCGTCACAGGAGGGCCTCTAATGAAATCCCACATCAACGACACGGAACAAAGAAAATGATTTTGGAGGTGAAAACAAACCGACGATACAGGGTTCAGGGTGGCGGTCATCAAGGAATGAAGCATGAATGTATTACAGTGGGTGAGACACAGGTGAATTGTCTGAATGACTTCTCTTGAACATAACGACGACACTGATGATGGATTGGTAGCGTTAACCCTAAAGATGGATGGTGTGATGGACCAATGGTGATGACCAGTGAACGGAACAACCCAACCCGGCATGGATGCGGAAGGAAAGTATCATGTTCAAGAGCGACTTGCTACCAATAAAGTTTCTTCAAGTTTTCTTCCCAATTTTTCTCAGTCATTGCTGACCAGTACCTCTTTATTTTTTTCAAGCTTGAGGAGGATAACATATGCTTGTTCTATAATCCGCCCTTCGGGTGAACCTACCACTATATTTTAGCGAGCCTAGCGACAGTGAAACTCATTCTCGTCCATATGGACGATTTTGTCGCTATTCGGTTTTAACGAGTTTAATGACAAAGATAACTCAGTCTCTTTCAATTTTAGACAGTTTGAAAGAAACGGAAAGAAGACTCTAAAGATTTTTTTTCATTGTATAATACCTTAAGTCCGAAAAAGCATAAAATAATACAAAAGGGATGAATCTTCAATAGTTTTAACGAGCCGAACAAGACAAGCGCTCAATCTTTTTGTGTAATAATCCCTCAGGTCCAAAAAGATTAAAATCTAGAGGAGGGATAACACTTCCGATGCTTTTAACGAGCCGGAGAAGCCAATCACTCGACAATATTTTCATATTTTACAAGTCAGGTGAAAAGAGCTTAAAGAAGACTCATTTTCGAGGAACGAGTGATGGTTTCGGGTAGCAGCTGATTCCAGGTAAGATTTGGAATTTTCCAATCACGACAGTGCCACAAGGATGGCTAACAAAATCACTCTTCGCAAATGTTCCTCGAAGGGGTAAAAAATCATATGGGGGTGAATGATCGGCTAAAAACAAAGTGGAGGTGATGGTGAGAACACAACCAAGGCTCAAAAGTTGGCGATAAGGCATTCACAATGGTTATTTACCGGTTCATTTTTTAATGAGCTTAAACGCTGGGGGAAACACTTGCTCATGACTTATGTTTATTTTTTAACGAGCTTGAACTGTGCGCTAAAACTGCTCGTGGAGAGTTTATTTTTTAACGAGCTTGAACTCTACAACAACATTGCTCACCATGATGGTCATTGATTTTTTTATTTACCCTTAACATTTCGTTCTTTCAAAGATTGTACCACCTATTCATTTGCTTCATCAAACCGATTAGAAATGAAAACATATGTATGATAAATGAGTTAAAACACTAATATTTTACTTGAATTACATGCATAGTAAATTAAAAGTGACTTTTACCTCTCATTTTACCATTTCATTTGAATTTGGTTTGTTGGAGCTCTGGAGGTGCTTTTCCCCCCTGAAATTCACCAATGGATTCCAGGAGATTCTGTGGACGATTCTCGATGTCGTTTAGACCAGGTAAGAGCTAAACTTGTGCTCTTTAATTACATGCCTTTCATTTTGGATTTTGAGCATATTTCCTTGTTCTGCTGAGCCCCTGGGGTTTGAAGAACTCGCCCTAGGATCATCGTACCCTTCCTTAGTCGAAAGGTGCAATGCATACTGATATCTCCACCGACTAGTCAGTATGCATCACTCCTAGTACACTTGTTGGGGTGCGATGGGCGCAGGGAGGAAAATTTTTGCATAGTTTCCTCATGAAATTTTTGCCTGTTTTCACCAAATGAAGATCCTGATTCTTCCCTTGTTTGTTTTTCAGAGATTCATCAGAGCAAAATGGTTGTTACATGGTGAGAATGCAAGCATGAAGAAGAGGATGTTGTTGCTTTACATGATCCGAGCACAGTAGCTGCATTACAGAACTATGGCTTGCTGAATTTTTTCCGTATCTCTAGCATGAGGCAACAAATCAGTTTGTTGCAATATTTCCTCAATGCCTAGGATCCTATCAACCAGATATTCCAGATTAGGGGTAAATCAATCCCCTTGACAGTGGTGGACATCTATTTTCTGACCGGTTTATCGAGGCATGGTGCCCCTCTCTCATTATCAGGCTCCGCCCATGGGGGTGAGTCTGTGAGGGAGTACATTTCCTGGCATTGCAGAGAGGGATCTCAGCCGAGTGTGGATGGCAAGATCAACATTCGAGACGTCACTGACCAGCCCTTGCGGACCATCCTGTTTACTTTTTCTAGTTTGGCTGGTAGTTCTGCTCTTCATATAGCCAACAGGTCTTATATGCAGTATGCTTTGGAATTCCTTGAACCGAAGGTGTTCAATTGGTGTGATGCAGTACTTTCTGTGATGAAGGAACAATTTACCAAGGTGAAGAGTGGCAGATCCAAGAACTTTGGTTATGGTTCTATTTTGATTGCTTTCGCCTTGGAGCGAATCCCACTGATGCAGCCACAGTATATATCACTTGGCCTACCTCCACCGATCGAACCGCGGATGCAGAGATGGGTCGATCTCATGTCTCGGCATGCTGGTTAGCCCCAGATTTCTTTTTCTGAGACCTTCTTCGAGTGATTTGACCATCAGGAGATGGTCTATGCCAGGTTCTCATATGTTGGTATGGATTTCCGAGGTGATCCGGATTTGGTGCTGCCGGTTGGTGAGCAGTGGGGTGTCATGGGTAATTTTCTTCTGACCATATCTCTGTTCATTGTTGTTTATAATGTTCTTATATTCTAATGATCAAGACTAATAAAAACTCATGTGCTCATGCAAATGTTGGCCCAGTTCGACCAGCAGTACGCCGTAGAGACCCAGCGGCCGCTCCAGCAGGAGAAGCTGTTGGGAGGGCTATCCTTCGCGACCTTGATGTGGCCGAGACTCCTTCGGAACTACAGGACTAAATTGAGGGTCTTACCCTTGGTATCTCGGATGTGAGGACTAATGAGCTGCCTTTGCGGTTGCAGCGACATACCACTAGAGTACCGAGTCGATGGACTAGGCTCTTACGCATGATTGCACAGGCGGTGACTTATTATCACCAGCATCATTAGACTAGGGTGCCCCCTAGCATTTTGAGTTTTGGGTCATTTGACAATTTTTTTCTTGGTTACAGAAAATTATGTATAGACTATAAACAGTTATGGAATATATTTTTGATTTTCGAAGCTTTATTTCGGTACAGTTATATAATCCTACTGCATATATTGATGTGATGCTTCTTTTTATAAATGTCGCAAATGTCTATCTAACACATAATTTTCTAATGAGTCTATTAATGTGTTTAAAATTCTGGAAATATGTTGATATTGGATGAAATCAAACTGTATTTCCAAAATTTTGACCCTTAGGAACATGCGATAGATAGCTGGATTTTGTACAGCATAGATGTCGGTAAGTTGTAGAATGACGAGTTGTGAGTCTAGCCTGATGATAAGTCGGCATATACCATGTGTGATGGCATCAGAAAGGAGTTCTATCAATGAGTTGTACTCAGCGATATTGTTCGTAGACCGACCAATACACACTCCTATGAAACTTACTAACTCGTCGTTGGGATTGAAAATGGCCCATGCCGCAGAAGACAGATTCCGCGAACTACGACTTGCCCTGTCAGCATATCCAATGAATGATTCCAGTAGGTTCGACATCTGCAATGAATGCAAAAAGTGGATTACTTAACCAAATTAAATGCTCTTGGCGAAAACAAAAATGTAACAAAAGCACAAGGATTACTATGCGAAATCAAGCATAGTAACGCTTGAGGTACAACCTGTTGCAAGGTTGCGCCAGTGGAATCCCATCATACTCCATCAACTCGTAGGCTCCTTTTGCTAACACTCGTTTAACAATATAGGGACCCATCCATAACGAATTGAATTTCCCTGCTCCCAATTTATCGGATTCCTGGTCATAAAGTAAAACCAGGTCACCCTCTAAGAAGACGTGAGGTTTGACATTCTTTTCGAACTGTTCTTTGACTCGTTTCTTATGAGCCTCATTAGCCGAAGCTACATCACGACGGGTTTCATCCAAATGGATTAATTCCAAGAAACGAGCCTCTTCTTCTGAGGTTCCGGGGAGAAGTTCGACTGTGAGTTTGAGGGATGATATTTCACATTGAACCAGTAAGATTTCTTCTAGACCGTACACTAATTGAAAAGGTGTGAATCCGGTTGCATTTCTTACCGATGTCCCACAAGGCCGAGTACAGGATTAGGTACCAATCCCGTTTGTGGACTCTGATCATCCTTTGCAGCATGTGCTTTAGGACTTGGTTGATTGCTTCAACCTGTCCGTTAGCTTGCGGATAGTACAGAGTAGAGTTGTCGTGGGACAGTCCTAATTTGGCAGCCAACTCAACCATCATGTGATTGCGAAAATGTGATCCATGATCTGTGGCTATGGCCTGTGGAATGCCAAATCTGGAGACTACGTGATTGAAAAATAAAAGGGCAGTCGTTTCGCCGCTGTTGTTTAATGTAGGCATCGCCTCGGCCCATTTGGTAAAATAGTCCACCGCGACTATTATGTACCCATGCCCCCCAGTCGAGGTGGGGTTACATGTCATGAAATCTATGCCCCATTTGGCGAATGGCCCAACAGCTACTACTTGTTGCAGCGGTGTGGGTGGTCTTCTGGTTTTGCTATCGAAAATTTGGCAAGCATGACAACTTCTAACTGTGGTTATGCAATCTTTGAACATT
Organism: Pinus taeda; assembly: GCA_000404065.3. Lineage (NCBI taxonomy): Eukaryota > Viridiplantae > Streptophyta > Pinopsida > Pinales > Pinaceae > Pinus > Pinus taeda. The sequence continues at coordinate 59,251 of APFE031484427.1, read as the reverse complement.
GTTGGCCAAAAGTATCCTGCTCGTAAAAACTTTTGAGCCGTAGCATAACCAGATTGATGGCCCCCACACATGCCTAAATGGCAGTCATTCAGGACTTTTTCGGCCTCCTCAAGGGTGAGGCACCTCTGCAGAACTGTATTGATACCACGATGGTAAAGAGTATCACCGATCATCACGTAGTCTTTTGCTTGGTATCGAATACGTCGTTGTTCAGAGCATGAGGTATTAGACCTGTATGTTTGTGTCTGGAGATAAATGATTATATCTTTGTACCACAAATCGCTTGAAGATATCAGAAACAAATTTTCATCCACGATTGCTTCTTCGGACGTTGCATCGTTGGACGACGATGGGAGATCACATAGTAACTCCGCGAATACTAGGGCTTTCTTTGATTTGAATTTTTTTAATTCCAAATCAAACTCTTGTAGAATTGTTATCCATTTCGAATACTTTCCCCCCAGCAACTGTCGCGACAATATATAAGTCATGGGGTTGCAATCTGATAAAATGGTAGCTTTCCTGAAGAGGACGTAGTGTCAAAATCTCTGTATTGCTTGAACAGTTGCGATGGCGAGCTTTTCAACATAGGAGTATTTCATTTCCGTATCATTTAAGTTTTGGCTTAAATAATATATAGGATGTTCAATTCCATTGTTTTCTTGAACTAAAACCATTGCTATGGTTGTATCTGCTGCAGCCAGATACAGGTTAAAGTCTTTTTGATAATCAGGAGCATACATTAATGACGCTTGTATTAGAGATTTCTTTAAAGCATCAAAGGAGGCTTGTACGACCTGGTCCCAAATGAAGGGTACATCCTTTTTCAAAAGACGAGTATAACCTTTAGCTAGTTCGGCATAATTTGGAATGAACCTCCTAAGGAAATTTGCTTTCCCTTGGAGTTTCTCAATCTGAAGCAGGCTTGAAGGTGGAGGAAAATCGATGATTGCCTGAACCTTGCAAGGGTCGAGACGAATCTCATCCTTTGAGACAACGAATCCAAGTAAACGACGTGAACTGACACAAAACACACATTTGTGCGGATTGAGTCTTATCTTGTAGTGTCGGCAACGTAGAAATATTGCTCTCAAATGGCCGGATGATCGGTCCGCTTCCGCGAATGAGCTGGGAGATCATCGAGATAAAGTTGAACGACATTTTTGATGTCATGGAAAGCATAGTTCATTGCTCTCTGAAAAGTTGCCCCTGCGTTCTTCAAACCAAAGGGTAGCTTGCGATATGCGAATGTGCCCCACGGACAAATGAATGCAGTCTTTGACTGGTCTTGTGGGCGGATATTTATTTGATTATACCCGGAAAATCCATCCATGAACGAAAAGATTACGCATCCGGCGCATTCATCAATTATCTGGTCGATAAAGGGTGTAGGGTAGTTTTCTTTCGGACAAGCTTGATTTACATCCCTGTAATCAACACACACTCTAATGTTCCTTGTTTTCTCATCACAGGAACAATATTCGATACCCAATCAGTTAAAGGAATGGGGTAAATGAAACCAGCATGGAGGAGTTTCTCAATTTCCACCTTGATGGCAATGGCTTTCTTGGGGTGCACCTCCCTTAGCCGCTGTCGTACCGGTTTGACATCTGGATACATCTTAATCTCGTGTTCAACTATGCTCGAGTCGATACCTGGCATTTCATCATATGACCAAGCAAAGACATCTCTAAACTCGCGAAAGAGAGTGCTATATATTTTCGGTTTGGAAGAAGAACAATATTTGCCAACATGAATGTTCTCTACAACATCTGTTTTGGTCGAGATATTTATGGAAATAGGCTCTTCGCTATTGGATAGGTTTCTCTTGGAATCCACCGTGTTTACAGTGTTCGTCAAAAAGTCAAATACTGAAGGATGGTGTAGGTCGTCGGAATTATCTTCTTTCCAAGTCGGAAGATGGGAACGATGGTGGTAATCTTCCCATGGTGCCCCATCAATCATCATCGATTGATTCCTTTGTCTATAGAGTGTACTTGCGACCAAGGATCTGAAGGGGTGCCATATTCCTTAGACCTATATATCCAAACGCTTGACGAGCGTTGATGTTGGTTTGCCTCCCATGCTGAGAACATTGATTGCTATAATATTTCAAGCGGGGTTAGAGGCAAAACCTGCGAATGATCCATTTTAACATCGTTTTCTAACATCTTTTGAATGGAAGATATCATATTGCAGGTTCCTACATTAACCACTTCCGCCAAATTGGTAGGAGGCGGTAGGGTAAAAGTTCCCATTAACGTAGGGTCTTTTAGTAGGCCTACTCCAATATTATGAAGCATTCTAGGGCTTCCATGGATCATTGGAATGCTTCCTGTAACTTGAGAACTGTTGGGGAGAAAAGTTTGTTGGTCGATGATTGTAATTCCTCCTTGGGAAGGAAATGCAATTTTCCTAAAGTAGGTCGACACAACAGCTGCCATGGCATATATCCAGGGTCTTCCGAGTAGGATGTTGTAATCAATATTCCTGTCGATGACTTCAACATCGATTTCTACTGTTTTTCCCCCCAGTTCGACTTGCAAGTTACTTAGTATCCCATACGGGGTGTATGTTCATCCATCAAATGCTTTTAATGTTGTTCATGATCGCGACAAAGACGGGGACCCCTGAGTTTTTCAGCAACTCATCGACATGATACATGTTGATGCCCCCTCATCAATAATTGTTCTATGAATAGTTTTGTTGAGGGCTTTCACTTGAATGAGGAAAGCTAGTTGAGCTAGTAACTGAGGGTCGTATCCTTTATTATTAAAAGATACAAGATTGGAATCTGTTGGGTCAATCCCACCTATTGCTGATAATAAAGCCTGCTTTTGGGAGGGGCAATTTTGCAGTACCTCAAGAGTCGACATCGCGAATGGTGATTGAGCTAAATCCTCCACTATATTATAGTGTTGTGCTGCTCGGGCATGAGGATTAAACGTCGATTTGTGTACTACTCCCTTTGGCGGTTTTATTGTTAATTCAGGAATGATGGGTGGCACGACTTCTGTTGAAGTCGTTGTTGAACTATTAGGTTGATCTTTATCCTTGTTGTTCAACATCTGTGAATTCCCGTAATCTTTATTCCTTGTCGTTATTAGAGCATCATTCAGTTGCTTCGAGACTGACAACATTAGCACTTGGGACGTGGAAGAATTTTCGCTAGCAACTACATTTGTTCCTGGGTTTGGAAACGGATCCGTCAGTATAGCCGAGGTTTTTGAACTTTTGAAATATTTTCTAAGTTCTTCTTTATATGGACACTCTTTGGTCCAGTGATCATCGTCACATATATGACATGGAGTTTTTGGTTTCACATTCCCAGAAGGGTTTGCAGAAAATTTTCTAGGAGATGAGTCTCCCCGGTTTTTATTCTTCCCTTGTTTTTTCTTCTTGCCTCCTGGTTGCTTGGTTTCTTTGCCTTTGTCTGTTGACACGGCATTTACTTCTGAGGCTAGAAATTCCTCATTTGCATCTTGACTCGAAACTGTGCGAGCCTTTTTCGATGTGGCCTTTGTGGTTTTAATGCTTGTCGTACCTATCACACCATCGCCGGCATGAGACTCTTTGTTTGATTTAGGAGGCAGAGGAACGAAGAATTCTGGTCTAGGAGCGTCAGGGATTTTATCGTAGAGCGTGCCAGACTGAGTATAGATCAAGTCTAGATATTGTGCACGAGCAATAACTTGCTCTTCAGTGATGACTCCCCCCTTTGCCACATCTTCTGTAATAGCGGGTAACAGTGACTTAATAAACCATTCAGCCAATAGCTGATCAGGAACATATGTTTTTACCATTCTACGACGATGCCACCACTCATGAATATGATCGTATATGTGAGTGGCTGCCGTTTGTTTGAAATTGGTAAGCAGCTCAGTTCCTATTTCGTACCTGATAGGTAATTGAAAATGGGTTTAAAAGGTTGTGGCTAGGGTACTGAAGTTATCAAACGAAGCTTTAGGCAGTTCGATATACCACTTTGCTGCCGGACCAGTTAACGTGCGTTGAAAGAGGCAAAGCCAAATTGAATCATCATTGAGAGTGTTTGATGAACACCATAGATGAAATTTCATCACATGATTCGATGGGTATTCGCCTGGATTTCCATTAAATTTAGGAATATCCGACGGAAGTTTATGCAGAATCATCGGCCACCAAGGGGCGTAGGCAATTGGATCGTTCATTAGTCGACTTAGATCCTGTAACTCTAAAGTTTCCACGAAGGGAAACTATTGATTCAGGATTGGTTGAGCATACCCAGGATAAGATGGAATCGTTTGAGCAGTCGGTCTTTGCATACCAGCATAATGCATTTGATGTTGGTAACTTTGGTAAGGTTGATGGGCATAACCATTATGATATGGTTGATACTGCTACCCATTACTTGAAAAGACTTGTTGCTCGTATCCTTGGTAAGCTTGCCAAAATTGCGGTTGTTGGTATTGCACCAGCCATGGTTGTGAAGCCATGAACTGTTGTCTAGCACTGACTGTTTGACCAAGATGGGGATTGGTGTTCCCCATTTGAACCTGTGCCATTCCACTAGTGTGTGACTGTGGTTGTGTCGGAGGTACAAGAGATTGTTGTATGGCAACCTGCGAAACTTGAGGTTGGCATACAATTGGTGACGCTTGCACTTGCGATACTGCCACAATAGCCAGCGTAGTGGGGATGTTTGTCATAGGTGAACTTTGTTGTATTGAGCATACAACTCTTGGTTGTTGAGACAGGACTGGGACCCAACCGCTAGTTGTGATTCCAGAATAACCCAAATTTTGTTGCGAACTCACGCATGGTTTTCCTTCTGAGGAAGACAATGAAAGGGTATACGACCCTCCATACAATGGTAATCCAGTGCTCAAAGGAATAATTTGCCTTTGGGTACCAATTTTCCCAAATTGACCTTGTGATGGATCAATTTGTCAGGACTCAACGCAAGAGATTCCAGATATAATTCCGGACGAACAAACGGGAACAGTCCATACTGTCGAAATAGTCCCAAGATGGACTCCATCCAGCGAATGAAAGTTCGTTGGGACAGATGGTACGCCGGCAAACATTGTCGGAATAGCAGAAGGAGCTTCTACTATTGCTGTGTCGGGTGACACAGTCCTTGATGTTGATAGTTGTTCAGACATATTAAGTCTATCCAAAACATTCCTCAGCGATTCTTCAGGAACTTCTGAGGGTGGGTGAATATTCTCTGATGAAGAAGGATATAGGGTGATCCCAGCTCCAAGTTGTGTTGGAGTGCTAGATGGAGGATCTTCCACAATCTCTTCTATGGCAATCAATCTAGGAGGAAGAGGTAGACCGTTAGGTTCGTAAAATATTTCTGGTGCCGAAGAAGATGTAAGTTCTGCAGCAGCAGACGGTTGGGGAGTAACACCTTCCGAATCAACTGTAGAGAGAGTCGGTTCAGGAATAGAAGTGTTAACCGTCACACTAGGATCAATTGTAATGTCCTTTTACTGTTGCGGAATTTCTTCTGTAGAGGCAAGGATTCCAGAAATGTTCGGAGTAACCAGAGTCTCTGAGGATGTTGGAGTGCTTGCTCCAACCAACCTAGGGGACTTTGATCCAGTTAAACGAGTTCGCTTCATCCGGAATGGCTTCACTTCCGGAGTCAACAATGGTTGACTCGTAAGTCTCCGCGAACGACGAGGTTTTGATTGACTTTCTTCCACGATTGCAGATTACTTGATCAACTCAAAATAAAAAGGGAAAAAAGTTTTTCGAATTAAATGAATTTTAGACACTTTAACAGAACTTATTTTTTCAATTTTAAAGAGTCAAGAAAAAACAAAAGATGACTCTAGTCACCTTCGATTTTTATTGAGCTTGAAGTGACAAGCGCTCAGAGGACCTTTTCCTTTAAGGATTCTAAAAAGGAGAAAAATGGACTTCTCTGGAGATCTAGGAAGAGAGGATTACCAAACCAATTGTAAAACTGCAGAATACTTTTTACGGTACGGAAGTCAATCTTCCCGAATGTTGTGTTCGATGCATTACGATCAATAGGGCGGCAGACACGGATTCCTAAGGATAAAGGATGCAGCCTATTGTGGTCTCCCAATATATACGCGACGGTACGTGGGAGCACAAGTCCGTACTGGCACTTGCCGTCTCAAAGTGGAGGAATCACCCAACCAACACTGAAAGCAACAGTTACCAGGCTTTACAATGCTAGAATACATCTCTAGCCTAGACCTCTAGATGTTGTGCGTTAAATTCCAAAGCGTTGTTAGATTCATTGGATTTATTTTAAGTTGATCTTGCTTAACAGTTTTCCTTTCAGGTTCACCACGTGATGTATGTATAATTCCTGAAATGCAGTCTAAGATGATAAAAAAACGTTTTATCTTCTTTCAGCAATGAAAATCCTAGCTACTAAAGGGAAGAAAGTCAAGCATCTTTTCTTCACAGAGCACAGAGCACACGCTAAAATGCACAGTCCTAAATCAAGCCAAGCAATCAAAAATGAAAATGCACATGCATGTATTTGTTTTTTTTCAACTCTTTTAATGTGTGAATGACGTTAAGAAAGCTATGTGCAAAACTGAATTACTTTTAAAGCGACAGTACTGAACAAAATTCTTTTTCAAAACGAAGTGAAAGCAAGAGAGACACTTTGCGATTTTGAAATGGAAATTTTTTTTCGACACTTTAAAACTAATAATTCAAATCCTATGCAACAGTACTTGTATAATCGACTATCCAAAACAATGGAATTGCTTTCTAAAACTGAAAACGACAGCTACAACACTTTCAAATCTAGAGACGACAGTTCGACTATGCTACTTTTTCCAAAAGAGAACTAAAACAATGCACAATACATAAAAAAAATTTATAGTTATTTGCACTAAGGAGGCAGAATAATGCAAGAGAAGGGGGTTTGCACAGAAGTACACTGACTACAGATAGCAAAACTCTTGAATAGGACTGAAAATAGTGAGAAAAATCCACAGTCGGAGAGTAAATTTAATCCTCCTTGACCATCGCACCTGTTACACAGTGAACTCAGTATGCAATGCACCTACTGCACTTGGGAAGTGCGATGCATACAGGCTGCCTTGAAGGCAGGGTGTGATGGTGGCAGTGCGAGACTTTGAACGAGATTTCACTCACAGTTTGCAATCTAGTTCAGGTGTTTAGGCTGAATAAGTAAAGATCAATGTA